>WNWK01046231.1:0-14396 GCA_009830355.1 Cherax destructor | reverse complement strand
GACTGGTTAGGGAAGGGGTCTGGGATGGGGAGGTGGTAGGGCTTGTGAGTCGGCACAGGGATATGTCGATGATACAACCGTCCTGGTGGGTAGTAGTGAGGGCTTATTACATGTGAATAGGATTGTGGGTATTTTGGGAAGCGACGGTATGAGGGTAAATAGGGTAAGTCAAGTTTGTTGGAAGTAGGTGCATGGGTGGGAGGGACGTTGGACGGTAGGGGCGGTTGGAAGTGCGTCGATAGGATTAAAATTTGCGGGGTGATATTCAGTCATGATAGGGAATTGGCAAGGGAATTGAATTCGGTGGCGGTGGTGGACAGAGCTATAGATAGGTTGGGAGGCATTAGGTCTACAGAAGTAACACTGTTGCAACGGGCAGTGGTGGTAAATGTTTTAGTATATAGCAAAATATGGTTTGTTGCTGCCGTATATCCTCTATGGGAGTGTGATGTAGAGAGGCTGCTTGGGAGGGTTTTTCGTTATATTTGGAGTCATGGGAGGCATTGGTTAGGTAAGGAGGTGGTGACTACTGGGTTGGGGTTGGGGTTGATACCGCTACGTAACAAGCTTCAAAGTATTTTTGTTAAGCAAGAATATGTGGTAGGTGGGGGTACAGGGGGCAGGAGGGTGAATGGGGTCATGCAGGAGGTACGTAGGTGGTGGAGGGGTAGGGATCTGTTGAGATGTGAGGCTATGTTGAGGTTCCTCCTTGTTGTTAGGGAGCCTGGGAGGGTTAAAGTAGGCGTGTTGGATAGAGTGGGGAGGAGGGGAGGTGTGGTGCAGAGTGCAGGTATTTATCCTATGTATAATTGGAGGTTAACGTGGCGTTGGATGAAGAAGTTGCGAATACCACCAAGAGTGCGTGAAACAGGTTATAGGTTTTTACTGGGTATTTTAGCGACACGTGCACAGTTGTTTAGAATGGGCATTATTAGGGATGGGTTGTGTGGATCATGTGGGGTCCTGGACACGGTGTATCATACTCTGTATTTCTGTGATACGTTGGTGGGGGTCAGGGAGTGGTTTAGTGGGGTATTAAGGAGGGTGTTATTAGAGTCAAACCCCAGATGCAGTCACCCAGTATGACTTCTTTTCTTGTTACCTAATACTTCTTATCAGTGATTTAAATGTTCTTCACACACAACTCCTAAAATGTTCCCTTAAAAAGCCCATGTGCGAGTGGATGAATTGCTATTTTAGGAACATTCTTTACTCTCGTCTTCACTTTAATGTATTAAATCCTCAACCCCCTCTGTGGAATATTCAATCTTGATGTTACCCAGAAATCCTACAAGCAGAAATCCTTGCCCGTCACATTTTTTTATCAAAAACAATAATTTAGGTTTTTATATATTTAAATGTGCTCAAATTTTTATTTAAAGGTATCGCTATCATAATGCAAATAATTACTGAACTACTTCATAATCCAGAGCTTGATGTCAGTTGAAAAAAGACCATTGTTATAGATAAAAAATGCACCAGGGATTCGCTTCCCACTGAGAGGCTATTCTCTCCTGACATAGGGGTTCGCAATCCATTTTAATTTTGCATAGTTAACGGAACCACGATAGTGTAACCACCATGAACTCCAAACAGGAATCATAACATCTTAAAATCTCCACATTCGTCCAATTTGTGTCTTTTGTAGTTTATCATATTTAGGGAATACTTCATATTCTCGTAATCTTGTATATTATCTGCGGGACTCACAGTGACAGTTTTCTTGCCAGGGTGAAGCAAAAGAGCTTTGAGACTCTTCGTTGAACTGTCAATGAGCATACAAGATATACACGATACTATTTCGTCAATAAAGCCATTATCATCAGAGCAATAAGACAAAGACCTGATATACGACCCCTGAAAGATAGTTGCAAGAGTCAGAAGCCTCGTCATATATGAATAAATCTTCGTTAGATAAGACACTTGTGCAACAGTTGGGTATCGTTATTCCGAATCGTTTCGTCTAAACAGTAACCTTCTACAGTGAATTCAGAGAAGGCAGCTGAAACAGTGGAGTCATGAAGACGATGTTGATGGTTCATCACAGTTCATCAGTGCATCACATCTTTGACAACTTCATTACCTGACTACTAATAACGTGTCAGAAAGTTTAGATTTCAGAGGGACCTGCCCAATAGGCTTGCTACACTGCCTCTCAACTATAACCTTCATACTTGTACTAGTGGGCCCCGTCTCTTCTGTCATCTTCAAGATTCTCTCCGCCTCACCTGTGCCAGTATATATATGTCTCCATTATATTGATTCAGCTTCACACTGTTCCAAAATATGGAGCAGGACTCTTCTCCGGGCTGAGGGACTGACCACCTCAAAACTACTTCACCGAGGGTGATGAACTGATTACATCGTCTCCACGGCGTCCGCTGCCTTCTCTATATTCTGACAAAATCTCTCATAATGTTAGAGTCTCTGACAAAGTCATCTTACCTTTGCCACTTTGGGAACTTCATATATTTGCTAGATCATGTTTCATAACACGCAACATCACTGCCCTCTTCAGAAAATGAAACCTTCACATCTAAAGTTCCCTCTTCAGAATATATGGTACTAGATGGATAATTGACCATAATAATGGATATGTGTGTGTGTGTGTGTGTGTGTGTGTGTGTGTGTGTGTGTGTCTGTGTCTGTGTATGAATACCATTTTTTCTACCTTTTCCCATTTTTTGTACTTCGATATGTTTATCACACAAAAGTAACAGTTACTCTGGCGATATGGTAAAATAAACACATAAGCAATATAATGTGATCCTTTATTGACAACGTTTCGCCCACGCAGTGGGCTTTATCGAGTCATAAACAGAAACGTTGTCAATAAAGGATCATCACATTATACTGCTTATGTGTTTATTTTTCCATTGTGTCGGTATTTTATACCATTTATTTCCACTCTGGCGATCTGTTGAATTTCTACAAATTCGAGGAAAATCGAGAGGCAGATACCTGCCATAACAACGTAACTCTCAAGATAACATTGTGCAAGTTACTACAACAGATGTGACGTCACAATGAAGAGGTTTGTAAGGAATAAAAAAATCACAATATCGTGGCTGAAACATTTCCCTTAGTTTTCAGACCATCCTGAACTATTTCCAAAATAGTTCATGGTCGAGAAAAGTAGAGAAGGCCAGAAGACAATACGATAGGCAGCGGGGGACGAATTAACAGTAGTAGCAGTAGTAGTAGTGGTATTAGTAGAAATAATAGTAGTAGTAATAGTAGTAGTGGTGTATAAGAGCAAAACAACTGAATATCATTGAAGGACCCTTGCTGCCCCACTCCAGGTAACAGATATCCAGCAGCTCGATTGCTAGCGCCGGGGGTCGATACTCGGTACTAGTTTAAACATTAGGACATATTTCCTTAAGGCACGCTGTCCATGTTCACCTATCAGTAAAACAGATACTCGGGTGTTAGTTGGCTGGTGTAGGTGGCATCCTAATTTTACCTAATTTGCCCGAAATGCTCTCCATAAGAAGGGGATTTCTGTAGAGTAGTATGTCAGCTAGGCCTGTATGCCTTGTACATGTACTTGTAGAAATAAAGATTATTATTATTATTATTATTATTATTATTATTATTATTATTATTATTATTATTATTATTATTATTATCTGACCTACTTATAATTAGACAGTATTCCTGCAACAGTGCTCCTTCCTTCTTAAGGGGTGTGACTTGAACCTGCCTAGCATAGGCCAGTATTGGTAAGAAATGTGCAATAATTATGTTTTTATTTTGAAACGTTTCGCCTACACAGTAGGCTTCTTCAGTCGTGTACAGAGGAGGCAGCGGAAGCACTAGAGACGTAAAGACGTTGTAATCAGTCCATCAGCCTTGAAGACGTAGTTTTGAGGTGGTCAGTCCCTCAGCCTGAAGAAGAGTTTTGCTCCATAATTTGGAACAACGTGACGCTGATAAATTTCTCTTGGGCATCTTTATTGAGGAAACGTTTCGCCACACAGTGGCTTCATCAGTCCATACAAAGAAGAATAGCGAAGATCAGGAATTTGATGTAATCAGTCCATCAATCTTGAAACTAATACAGCACATGCTGGCATTGCAGGAATTACGTTCTGACACGGGTCATAATCCTAAGATGACCCGTCTGAGGAACTCAAAGATGTCAATATAATTCAGCTGTCCTGTGGCCGCCATCAGGGTCTTGATGTACCCTTGTGCGTTCTCACGGCGAAATATTTTATGTACATCAACGAGCTGAGGCCATCAGGTCCTCTGTTTTTTTTCCGAGTCTATCAGGACGCATGTGATATCGGTGACGCACGTGATAGTCGACACCATTTGATTACTCAGGGGTAATATGGAATATTGGGCTACAGTGCTCCTCACTGGTGACTTGTGATACTAGGGTTGATGCGTTGGCTGTTGCCTATTCCTGCAGTATGGGGCTTGCTGGCTGCTGTTGCCGGGTGGTAGTTTGAGCAGGAAAATCGGAAGTCGACTGAGCAAGAGCGTGACCACTTCGCTGATGTTTCTTCGGCTTCCTTCGTCACTGTGACTGGGAAAGTGGCACTGGATTCTGTGTTACTCTAGCCTCCTCTGGACGAGGCTGCTGTTCAATGGTGAGGGTTCTATTTGGCGTTGGAGGCTGTGCAACTGCCTTGCGGAGCCTCGCAGTGGAGGTTCCAGTCATGATGCTTCTTGCCGCAATTTTGACACCGAGGGTCCGTAGCCTCTCCTCTTCTTACTTTATCGAAACAGTCCTTGGTCGAGTGTGTGAGACCCGCTACAGATGCTGCATAGCTCTTTAAACTCTCATCGAGCCATGAGATGGTTATACCTCTGGCACCTGAAGTACCTCAAAGGTTCTGGGCTGTACTTTCTAACCTGGCATTTTCCCCAACAACCGAGATCCAGTTTTGATCCACTATGTTGGATCAAGACCTGCCTCGTTGGTTCGTTGCCGTCCTTGGCTAGGAGTCGCTCAGCATTCAGGATGTTTTCGTTACTGTGGATAGCATCAAGAGGCATGTCTAGCGGATAGCGCATTAACACGCCTTTTGTCACCCGCTCTATGTATTTCAGTTCTGTGAAGACGAATGATGATTCGTGGTCGTTTACCTTCTGCAGTATCTCACAGGACACTGTTTCAAGGAGTGAAAATAAATTCTCCTTTCAGATTTGGGGACACTGATATCTTCAGGGAGTATTTTCTCCCCATGTGAATTATAACAGCATACGGGGCGTCATAGTGTCCTTTGTTGAGTCTGAATCTGTTGCCTACGGATGGTTTAGTTTGTTAAATTAAACACATATGCAACACTTGGGTATCTTTATTGAGGAAAACGTTTCGCCACACAGTGGCTTCATCAGTCCAATACAAAGTAGAAAGTTGAAAGGAGAGGAGGAGTTTGAGGTAATCAGTCCCTCGGCATGGAGTCGATGTGTTCAGTCCATCAATCTTAAAGCAAGTACAGCACTATGACCCCGCCTCCTCCTGCTTCGTCTCACCTGTCTACAGTATATAAGCAACTTCAATTTGCCCTATGCTGTACTTGCTTCAAGATTGATGGACTGAACACATCGACTCCAGGCCGAGGGACTGATTACATCGAACTCCTCCTCTCCTTTCAACTTTCTACTTTGTATTGGACTGATGAAGCCACTGTGTGGCGAAACGTTTTCCTCAATAAAGATAACCAAGTGTTGCATATGTGTCTAATTTAACAACTTGTCGGTTCTCTGAACCATTCATCTACATGGTTTAATTTGCCTGATCTGCAAGGAAACTGTGCCTTCCCTTGGACGTTGATGATAGTACTTCCTGCCAACCTTCGCCGTAAGGTATTTCTGACACACGAAATCGCAATGACACGATTGCAAACAAACCATACAACGGGCGGGGTTAGAACCTGCGATCAGAGTCATAAAACTCCAGACCGACTCGTTAGCCACTGGGCTAACGCGTCGGTCTGGAGTTTTATGACTGATCGTGGTTTCTAAACCCGCCAGTGGTATGGTTTTTTCGGCATTTCTGAGGTTAGGGTGGACATTTCTTCAACCATAACTATCTCACTGGCCAGACTGGTCTCACTGCCTCGCTCTCCCATGAGTCTAAATCAGAGTCGTCTGTTGTGTTCTTGGAACATCGTGTCCTCTTCCTTTCGGAAGAAGCCATGTGCTTCTGTGTCTGTGTAGTGACTCTTTCTGGAGTTGGTGAAGAACACCAGGAACACAGAGAGCACAGGAACACAGAGAACCCAGGAACACAGAGAGCACAGGAACACAGAGAGCACAGGACCACAGCACAGGAACACAGAGCACAGGAACACAGAGAGCCCAGGAACACAGAGAGCCCAGGAACACAGAGAGCACAGGAACACAGAGAGCACAGGAACACAGAGAGCCCAGGAACACAGAGAGCCCATGAACATAGAGAGCACAGGAACACAGAGAGAACAGGAACACAGAGAGCACAGGAACATAGAGATCCCAGGAACACAGAGAGCCCAGGAACACAGAGAGCCCAGGAACATAGAGAGCACAGGAACACAGATATAACAGGAACACAGAGAGCACAGGAACATAGAGAGCCCAGGAACACAGAGAGCACAGGAACATAGAGAGCACAGGAACATAGAGAGCCCAGGAACACAGAGAGCCAAGGAACACAGAGAGCCCAGGAACACAGAGCACAGGAACACAGAGGGGTATATTACACACCATATATGCGAAGAAATTGCTAATACACTGTAGACAGGTGAGGCAAACCAATCGCAGGTGATATCACACTGGACAATGCCACAAGTGGAAGTAGGTCTAATTTATCAACTTGTCTGTTGTCTGAACCATTTATCTATATGTAATGACTGAATATTCTGGACTGAAGAAGCCTACCGTGTAGGCGAGACATTTCGGAATATGGATACCTAACTGTTGCACATGTGTCTTACTTATCAACCTGTCGGTATACCATTATCATATTCACAAGTGAATATGATAATGGGTGTGACTTGGACCTGCCTAGCATGGGCCAGTAGGCCTGCTCTAGTGTTCCTTCTTTCTTGTGTTTTTATGGCTGGTTTTCTCACCAACGTCAGTGGTCGAGAACTGACGGTAACGTCACCCTAAGTTTCCTCTCCTAATAGTGGATTTTGCTGAATAGATTTGTCTTGCTCACCAAAAGGTATTCCAAAATATGAATAATTCTGTAATTATTCTCTCTAGGATAAATATAGATCGTAGTCTGGAGTCAATCTGGTAACTATTACTGTCAGAAAAAAAGAGAAAGTGTCAATATATGAAATGTTAATTACAGTCTAATACATAAAAACAATTTATGTAGCTGATACATTAATATTTTAAATCACACACACACACACACACATACACACACACACACACACACACACTATATATATATATATATATATATATATATATATATATATATATATATATATATATATATATATATATATATATATATATATATATATATATATATATATATATATATATATATATATATATATATATATAAAGGATGGGGTCCACCTCTGGTACAAATTGTGGGACCCATAGCCTCGGAGAAGTGGATAAAAGGCTTCAAGGAAGAAAATTTGGATTTCTTCCTGATGCCATTTGAGTATTTTACTTCCCCTACCACCCCATCCTCTTCTTTTTTTAATAGGTATATTTTATTACATAATATGGTACAACAGATTTAAGAGATACATTGTTGATATAAAGATGTCATATACAGTACACGAGGTGTGAGAGATACATGTCTAGTACATATTGTTACATGTTTGTCACTGATTATAATGCGAAAATCTCATCCAGCTCTTCCGAGCTGGGGCGCGTGCCCAGAATACAGCATGCATTACCCCTCGAACAGAAGCGCTGAGTCGCTGGAACAGAAAACTAGCTGCCCTGGGCATACATATATATATATATATATATATATATATATATATATATATATATATATATATATATATATATATATATATATATATATATATATATATATATATATATATATATATATATATATATATATATCTTCTAATTCTAATATATTTTTTTTGCAGCCTCGGCTAAAATATATAAATCTTTCAGTTTCGAAACCAGTCTAGTTGCAAATCTCTTAACTTTCTCCAGCTACTGAACGCGCTTTCTCATGTGTACATTCCATGCTGATCTAGACTAATTTCGGAAAAAAATTTCGATGTTCTAGCATAGAGTCTAGTGATATAATGAAGCTTATATTTGATTCTAGCAATATTTTCATTATAATAATCACTCTTAGAATATTCGCTATACCTACTTTGTAAAAATTTACTCTATCCAAGTTTATATATTTATGGTGTTCTTCCCTCACCTTCCACGATTTACATAGACTTTCCTTTATTAAACTTACGAAGGTTTGTGACCACCCTTGAAGCATTTTTCAAGCCATCTTGTAGTGTGCCTCCAGATATTACTGCCATTCTTTCACTAGGTATACGTGATAGGTAAGCGGTAATAATTTAGATTTGATCTTTGCCAGATTATAGATTACAGAGGCGTGACAAACCTCTGCATCAGACCGTTGCTTCTGTATCAGTGAAAGTGCAGTGTGCATGTTGGGAGTAGTGGATGTGGTGTTGAGGGGATTCTGCCAATGGAGGCGTGAGGGAGGTTTGTTTACCCTCTGTTCGGCCGGGGTGGGGGGGGAGTGGTCGCTCAGGACTCCGTCATTGGATGATGAACAGAAGAACTCCTCTGTTCACAGTGAGAACACGGTGATTAGTGTGACAAATGGCGAGGAACTTTCTAAATAAAATGATAAGTGTATAACAATTAGCAAAAGTTAGTGATGGGCATCATTAGTGAACAGATAGGGCCATTCCCATCGCCCCCCATCCCTGGCACCTCCCCACATACCGGTCTAGGCCTACTGACATCCTGACCAAGGGTGTTGCAGTTTAGTGGCCCACCAATTACTCTCACTCCCTCTCCCTTCTCCCCCATGCATCCATGCTGTCCTTCACCCGTTACCCACAGCTGGCGCCCTCCCACCCCCACGATGCCAGCAATGTCACAAGAAGTGCCGGTTTCCCAGGAATCTCCACGACAGAGTCAACGCTGTGGAATCCAGGTGTGCCACAGGTTATGTGCACTCAATCCCTCAACTGGCAGCATCCATGCACACAATGGATGTCTAGGCTCCAGGAGGGCTCCAAATGTGAACAGCCAACAGGCCCTCCCAGCAGACAGAGCTGATAGCTACCCTGACTTCACCTCTACAGAGGACCTAAAATCTGCAATCAAATTAACATCCACCAGGATGCTGACACACATTCCCAAAGCAGCTCGCCATCAAGCTGCCAGCAAATTTGCTGACCTCTTGAAGAAAGTCAACGATGCTCCTGCAAACAACGGATCCTGGCACAATCTATTGCTTTTTGGCAATGCCTGTTTGGCTGTCCCACCAAGAAGGGGCAAGTCACTAGCAACATATGTTATTAGGGCAATAAATGCATTCCCTAGAGATGACAACCTCGTCCATCTCCCCTTCAGGGAGTCAAACACCCGCTGGGCAAATGGCAAACAGCAAAACACCTGACGCCTCAAAAATCAGGGCTCAAATTAGCAGAAAAATAGAAGAGGGTAATACTATTGGAGCACTGAGGCTTATAACCAGTGAGGATACCATCGTTCCTAAGGACGTCATTACAGCACAAGCCCACAAAGACAATCATCTACCCAGGGCTCCCAGTACCAACAATGACATTCCTGACATTGCAGCAGGTGAAGAACATTTAACCTTAAAGAACGCTGATGTGTATAAAGCTGCTTTGTCATTTTCACAGGGCTCAGTAGGAGGTTTCACCGGTTTAAGGCCACAACACTTAAAACAAATGCTCAATCCAGCACTTGGTGAGGTTTCAGAGAGGTTGCTGTCTGAACTCACCAAATTTTCCAATAAGTGCCTGGCTGGCAGTGTCCCAGAGGACATTACACACCTTTTCTTTGGTGTCTCACTGTGTGCCCTCCGGAAAAAAGGACGGAGGAATCAGGCCCATTGCAGTGGGCAACACCCTTCGGCGCCTAGTCGCCAAGGCTGCAGTACGAATGGTAAGTCAAGAGGCTGCCTCAATGTTGAAACCAACTCAGTTCGGTTTGGTGTTCAACAAGGCTGTGAAGCAGCTGCCCATGCAGCACGAGTATACATCAACAACATGTCCAATGAAAAAGCCTTGATCAAATAGGACTTTACCAATGCTTTCAACTCAGTCAGAATTGATGCTGCTCTCCAAGCAGTTTCTAGACACTTCCCTTCCCTCTATCCCTTCATAGAATAGTGTTATAGTGTGACTTCTAAGCTATTGTTTGGGGACCATGAAATTGACTCATGTGAGGGTGTGCAACAAGTGGACCCTCTCGCCCCCTTTCTATTTTGTCTGGTCATCAATGAAGTCACAGAAGCGCTCTCCAGTGAGCTCAATATCTGATTCTTGGATGATGGTACCCTAGCTGGCACTACAGAATCTCTCCTAGAGGACATCAGGAAAATTAAAGACATGGGAGAGAGCCTGGGCCTATCTTTAAACCCCACAAAATGTGAAACAGTTTCTACCAGTCGACAGATGATCCAGAACATTAGTGCTGTTTTACCAGGGGCACGAGCCATTGATCCAGCCAACAGCACTCTCCTTGGTGCTCCTCCTGGGCCCAATGACATCGATCTGGTCCTAGAAAAATAAATCTCAGACATCAGGACGATGGAAGGCAGGATGAAAGACATCGATACACATGATGCCTTATACCTACTCACCAGGTGCCTGTCAATACCAAAACTTACCTACTTCCTGAGATGCTCCCCAGCCTTCAGCAGTCCGAAACTCAAGGAATATGACTCTCTCCTCAAGACCATGCTAGAGAGTGTATTGAATCTTTCCCTTGAAGATGGACAGTGGTTGCAAGCCTCACTTCCAGTCAGGCTTGGGGGGCTGGGAGTACGCAAATCCTCCCAGATTGCCCTACCAGCTTTCCTATCCTCTTCCATAGCATCAAATGAGCTAATAAAACAAATTCTTCAGGACAACCTCAGTGATTCAGCAGGAATACAAGACCCTAGCTATGCCAGTGCCATCACTGAATGGGAGACTCTTGCTGCTCCAGCACCAAAACCTAGTGGAAAAATGGCCTACAAACAGTCACGTTGAGATGGCCCCATCACTGAAAAGATGCTTGCCAACATGCTTAGGGCTGTAACATCAGACAGGGATACTGCCCGTCTCTTAGCTGTGAGTGCACGTCACTCTGGGGACTTCCTCCAAACAGTTCCCATTTCGGCAATGGGAACACGCCTCGACCCTAAGACCCTCCGCATTGCAGTGGCTCTGCGCCTTGCCGCCCCAATTCACACAGAATATACATGTATTTGCAGCGATGCGCAAGCTGACTAATATGGTCTACATGGTCTAAACTGTTCCAAAACCAAGGGCTGGCATGCAAGATACAATGAAGTCAACGACATCATGAAGAGAACCCTTGCTTCAGCTGGATGCCCAGCAAAGAGAGAGCCCCGATCACTAGCAGTTAACAATACCCACAACCCAGCAAACTGCCCCGACGGGATCACCATGTATCCTTGGAAGAATGGCAAGCTCTTAGCATGGGACTATACCTGTGTGTCGACACTGGCTGATACCTACATCCTTCAGTGTCGGGCGACAGGGAGGAGCTGCTGACCACAGGGAGGAGTACAAGATCGGCAAGTACAGGGACATAAGCCAACAGTATCAATTTGTCGCAGTGGGATTGGAGACCTTGGGAGCGTGGGAAAAGAGTGCAACACGTTTCCTTAAAGAACTGGGCTCCAGACTCATCGACACCACCGGGGACCCAAGAGCAGCCACTTTCATGTTCCAGCGCCTCAGCATGGCCATCCAGAGGGGAAATGCATGCTGCATACTGGGCTCCCGTCTGGCTTCGGGGGAGCTGGTGGAGATTCATATTCTTTGATATATTGTAATATTGTAGTCATGTTCATGTTTGTGTTTTCTGTCAATGTATCCTGTCTATTAATAAAGCACTTATATATATAGGGAGTGGTAGGAGAAGAAAATATTCAAACAGCTCAAGGAGAACCTCGAGTTTTCCCTGAGGTACGTTTATCGTCTTCTCTGAGGATGAGGGTCCCAGTAAAGTTCTAGAGTTGGTACTCTCTATATATATTATATATATATATATATATATATATATATATATATATATATATATATATATATATATATATATATATATATATATATATATATATATATATATCTTCTTGTTGAGATTTGAAACCAGCTATTTCTGTATCCTGTTATGTTTTGTAAACTGATATGTTTTTGCCTTCCATATTTTTGTAATCTACTGTTTTCGTATTCTGTAATGTTGTGATAACTTTATATAGCTATAAGATGTTCTGCAAATAGATCCTGTTTAATATTCACACATGACTATATCGTCCAAGATTCATTGCACTACTAGTTGTAGCATTATAAAAATGGTATACAATAACGGTATAATAACAGACAGATTACGTCATGTACTGTCTTCTGTGAATAGTTTTGCAAGACTGAGGAACTGATTTCCTCCTCTTCTACTGTCATTTCATATAATTTTTGTGCTGAATTGACAAATCCACTGGTAGGCGAAATATCTTCATATGTATCTATTTCCTTAATTTGAAATATGTTATTATATTTGTATCAGGAAAAAATATTCCTGACCTTTTTCTTCCCTTGAGTTGTTTCATCGTCTCATTGCCTACAGAAAATTCCAATTTGTTGAGCAAGACACACGTGCAACAATTTAAGCATCTTTATTCACGAAAGCTTCGCCTGCTCAGCAGGACTCGTCAGTAGAATACGGAGACTGTCTTCAGGAACTGTTCAGCTTTGCATGAATTACAAACACTGGTTGCTTCGCCTCACTATTGCTTCTAGGTTATGCCTTGGCTTTAGGCTAATACACTGAACATCTTCCGTCAATTAAACACTTGTAATACTATTGGTAGAATTACCGACAATATGTTAAGTAAAGGACACAAGTGCAACTAATGTGACATTTTATTGTCGCAACGTTTCGCTCTCCAGGAGCTTTGTCAAGCCGTTACAAACAATACATGGACACAGAGGCTATATATAGGCTTAGAGTGAGGTGTAATACTGGTGGTAGTAGCAGTAGTAGAAATATTAGTTGTAGTAGTATTAAATAGTAGGTAGAACAATAAACAAGATTGTTTATTGTTCTAACTTACTATATTACTACTAATACTACAACTAGTATTACTACTACTACTATTACAACTAATATTACCCCTACTACCACCACTAGTATTACACCTCACTCTGTGCCTAAATATACCCTGTGTGTCCATGTATTATTTGTAACGGCTTGACAAAGCTCCTGGAGAGCGAAACGTTGCCACAATAAAATGTCACATTAGTTGCATTTGTCCTTTACTCAACAATGAAACACTTGCGTTGAGTCCATCAATGTTGAGGGACTGATTACCACAGACTCCTTCTCATCTTCCACCGTTCTGTTGTGTATTGGACTAAAGAAGTCACTGACTGGCGAAACGTTTCATCAGTAAATATTCCCAAATGTTGCACAAGTGTCTCAATGATTAGCTTGTCTGTTTTTTTAATCCATTTACATCATATCCTTCATCAAGGATCAGGGACTGATAACCTCAAACTGTCTCCCCATTTGTACTGTCTACCGGATTATAATCACCTATTTCCGACTGATTACACCTGCTGCTGAGAAAGCAAAACTTCTTGTAAGTTAAGATGCCTAGTTGATTCACATGTGTCTTAAGCGTCAGCTTCACGGTACTGCATATTATTTATAATATATAAGTTGAAGCTTACATCTTCGTTAATAATGTTACAAGTGAAGTCTTAGAACATTTTCAGAGCAACTTTACTATATTTCCTCGTTACTTGCAGTCCATGACACTTGCAACGACCTTCGGGATACTATGCAACCCTAAACTGAGCCAGAGTTCAGGCGTTTGTCTCCCTTAGATAACATAACACTGCATTAATCCGTGTGGTTGCTGCTGCCTTACTGTGTTCATCTTACCCACGTTGTCTTCCTCACGTGTTCAGCTTTCCCACGTTGTCTTCCTCACGTGTTCAGCTTTCCCACGTTGTCTTCCTCACGTGTTCAGCTTTCCCACGTTGTCTTCCTCACGTGTTCAGCTTTCCCACGTTGTCTTCCTCACCGAAACTCTCCTCAGGGGATGTGCAAATATAAGAGAAATTAAATCCGGAATTTCAGAACTGGTTGCCCCGCTTCACGTATAAATAAAAGATAGACTGAAGGAAGAGAAAATGAAAGATATTGCAGAGGAGTCATTTAGG
>WNWK01046230.1:0-14396 GCA_009830355.1 Cherax destructor | reverse complement strand
TTGTCCAACATCCATTCTCGGTCCTCTCCTCTGCATGCAGTCCCGCCACATGCTCATACGCTCCACCAACCTGCATGTCCTCCTCTGTCCCGCGTACGTTAAGTAGAGCTGGGTCCCAAAATCCTGCAGGACAACATAAGAAGGAATGGGCCGTCGTAAAGTCATCTTGAGCGAGTATGTCCCTTCGAACAGACCTACCAACGGTCCCTCACTCCACTTCCCAGCCATTGCCGCATGCACGATGCCGTAAGCTCCAAAGGCGTCGCTGATGTCCATGGGATCTGATTCTAACGGGACATTCTTGACCTTGATCCACGTGTAGGTCGGGACACGTCTTTCAGTCGTGCCTTGTAATCCAGAGTGCACTGTATATACCCTGTCTTGATGGCGGTCTACGGTCCTCTCGTAAATTCAGCCGTCAAGAACTTGACGAAGACTCTGTTAACTCCATTTTAGAGCTACTCCGTACAAATCTCCTATCTCCAACCCGTAGACATCTCGTAAGATATTAGGCAGCACTGTCGTCACGCCTGTTGCAACACCCCAGACACCATGTCTATACAGACGTATTAATCCTGGTCTGCTCGCCGTCGCCATGTTGACGAAAATGAAGTTTCCAGTGCTCGCCGCTAGGTGGCAGGCTCGTGGAACCACCCCACCACAAAAAGCTAAGGGCTAATCCTCCTTTTTAATTAGACCCATTCTGTACTGTTTTTCATATCGTAGATGTCTTTTATCAGTAGATTTGAGGATGTTGTTTGTAAGCCAGGGGCTGTTTAGTCTTTTGGCTTTGCTTTTGTCGGTCAATGCCTGTTATATAGGGATTTTTGTTTTTGTAAAAATATTAACACATTCATCAATATCGAGGTTGACTCGCTAGCTCACTCTGCCAGTCAATGTTATTTCCTTTTCGTGGTCACCCTTACCTTGGTGAGGATGGCCAGTGTGCTAGAAAATTAAATTTGTAGTTATTCAATCCTTGTCTAACCTGGCATGACCTACTTTCACTTGTGGATTTTTCTTTTCTGATGCCGCCTCTGACTGCTTTGTTCACCTGTCTGCAGTATATAGCCTCTTCTCCATTCAATTGCTGTACTTTTATCAAGATTGATGGACTGAACATATCAACGTAGGCTGAGGGACTGATTACTTCAAACTCTATCTCATCTTCTGACATTCTTCTCTGTATTGGACTGATGAAGCCACTGGGTGCACAAGTGTTTCCACAGTAAAGATACCCAAGTTTGCACAAGTGTCTCGTGTTCATCATTATTTCAGTATCCTTACAGTTTATCCCTGATGATGCTGAGGATATAACAACACCATGTAAAAATATTACAACATTACTAGAATATTGCAGTAATCTTACCCATTAGCTAAAGAGGTTCAACTCATGCCCATCCACTTCCATCACGTATTTGTCCTAACTGACCAAAGTTTGACGATAGTTGTAGAGTTCATCGATAGGCCTCAAAATAACTCCCCCATGTTATGTCTGGTGACAAAGCCTGATTATTTAAGAGAGAGTGACTCCTTGTCTTATGGCTAAAGGTGGCTTATGGCCGCTAATATGTGGTTTACCTGGAGAGGGTTTCAGGGGTCAATGCCCCCGTGGCTCGGTCTGAGACCAGGCCTCGTGGTGGATCGGGTCTGATCAACCAGGCTGTTACTGCTGGCTGCACACAAACTGATGTACGAACCACAGCCCAGCTGGTCAGGTACTGACTTCAGGTGCCTGTCCAGTGCCTTCTTGAAAGACAGCCAGGGGTCAGTTGGATCTCCCTTACGTATGCTGGTAGGCAGTTGGAACAGTCTTGGGCCCCGACACTTATGTGTTGTCTCTCAGTGTACTCGTGGCACCCTGCTTTTCATTGGGGGAATGTTGCATCTCCTGCCGAGTCTTTTGCTTTCATAAGGAATGATTTTCGTGTGCAAGTTTGGTTACCAATCCCTCTGAGATTTTCCAAGGTATTATCATGCATTTATCCACAGTGGTATATTACGACCATTCTGGAAAATACCTGACTTTGCTCCCCTGTAAATAAAGCATTGCTACGTGTGTATGTGTGTGTGTGTGTGTGTGTGTGTGTGTGTGTGTGTGTTGGTGGCGCGCGTGTTGATTGCCTTTTTTGTCCTGTGCACATGTTCGATTGAAGGCTGGGCCTGTTTTGTGTGTGGTGTATGTATATATGTGTGTGTATGTGTGTGTGTATGTGTATATGTAAGTGTGTATGTGTGACCCAACAATAAAATTTGCACCAAGAACTCAGTACCAGAGGAGACATGATAACGACATACAAAATACTGCGGGGAATTGACAAGGTAGATAGTGACAGGTTGTTTCGAGAGGGAACACAGAAACAAGGGGACACAACTGGAAGCTGAAGACTCAGATGAGTCAAAGGATGTCAGGAAACATTTCTTCAGCCACAGAGTATCAGGAAGTTGGTGGACTAGAGAAAGATATAGTGGAGGCAGGAACCATGCTGTAGTTTTAAGACAAGGTATGATCAGCTCATGGAGCAGGGAGAGCAGAGACCCAGCAGGACAGCGAAGAGGCGGGCCAGGAGCTGAGTCTCGACCCCTGCAACCACAATTAGGTGAGTACAATTAGGTGAGTACAGTTGTGACTGGGTGTAGACTAGTGAAGTGTTCATTGCGTTATAATTTGTTCATGATTGTAACCATGCAAAAACGTAAGTAAATTTACTTACATGTTTCATTACCTTTGTAACTTGTGAGTTCATTACCTTTGTACTTGTTAGTTCATTACCTTTGAAACTTGCTCAGCTATCATAACTTTGGGGTCCAGTCCCTGGACCCTTATGTATTTTCTCTGTAATCTTTTGACTACCCCCACAGGATGGGTATGGGGTGCATAATAAAGATATCAAACTAACTCCCCGCCTGTGTTCCAGGGAATACGAATCAAGGAACTTAAAACCGTTCTCAAATTTAGGTGCCTTATCGTACTTATGTGTGCCGTGAAAGTTATTTGTACTCTCCAGATCAGCAATTTTGCCTACCTTGAAGGGGGATTAGTGTACAGCAATATTCCAGCCTAGAGGGGCAAGCGATTTGAAGAGAATCATCATGGGCGGTGTCCTAGTTTGAAGGTTCTCATTATTCATCCTATCATTTTCCTAGCAGATGCGTTAGATACATACATTGTTGTGGTCTTTGAAAGTGGTATGATTATTTTTATTTTTTTTTTTAATGCCTAATGTATATATACACTGTTAGTATATAATAAGGTGTATGAAGGTGTTGTATTACGTGATAACATGTGTACTGAGGCAGTGTTGCCACTGATAACATGTGCTACTGAAGGCAGTGTTGCCACCTGATAACACGTGCTACTGAGGCAGTGTTGCCACTGATAACATGTGCTACTGAGGCAGTGTTGCCACTAATAACACTTGCTACTGAGGCAGTGTTGCCACTGATAACATGTGCTACTTAGGCAGTGTTGCCACTGATAACACTTGCTACTGAGGCAGTGTTGCCACTGATAACATGTGCTACTGAGGCAGTGTTGCCACTGATAACATGTGCTACTGAGGCAGTGTTGCCACTGATAACATGTGCTACTGAGGCAGTGTTGCCACTGATAACATGTGCTACTGAGGCAGTGTTGCCACTGATAACATGTGCTACTGAGGCAGTGTTGCCACTGATAACATGTGCTACTGAGGCAGTGTTGCCACTAATAACACTTGCTACTGAGGCAGTGTTGCCACTGATAACATGTGCTACTTAGGCAGTGTTGCCACTTATAACACTTGCTACTGAGGCAGTGTTGCCACTGATAACATGTGCTACTGAGGCAGTGTTGCCACTGATAACATGTGCTACTGAGGCAGTGTTGCCACTGATAACATGTGCTACTGAGGCAGTGTTGCCACTGATAACACTTGCTACTGAGGCAGTGTTGCCACTGATAACATGTGCTACTGAGGCAGTGTTGCCACTGATAACATGTGCTACTGAGGCAGTGTTGCCACTGATAACACTTGCTACTGAGGCAGTGTTGCCACTGATAACACTTGCTACTGAGGCAGTGTTGCCACTGATAACATGTACTCACCTAATTGTACTCACCTAATTGTGGTTGCAGGGGTCGATACTCAGCTCCTGGCCCCGCCTCTTCGCTGTCCGCTACTGGGTCTCTGCTCTCCCTGCTCCATGAGCTTTATCATACCTCGTCTTAAAACTATGTATGGTTCCTGCCTCCACTATATCTTTCTCTAGACTATTCCACTTCCTGACTACTCTGTGGCTGAAGAAATGCTTCCTAACATCCCTTTGACTCATCTGAGTCTTCAGCTTCCAGTTGTGTCCCCTTGTTTCTGTGTTCCCTCTCTGGAACATCCTGTCCCTGTCTACCTTGTCGATTCCCCGCAGTATTTTGTATGTCGTTATCATGTCTCCTCTGAGCCAGTGTTGCCACTGATAACATGTGCTACTGAGGCAGTGTTGCCACTGATAACAATTGCTACTGAGGCAGTGTTGCCACTGATAACATGTGCTACTGAGGCAGTTTTGTCACTGATAACATGTGCTACTGAGGCAGTGTTGCCACTGATAACATGTGCTACTGAGGCAGTGTTGCCACTGATAACATGTGCTACTGAGGCAGTGTTGCCACTGATAACGTGCTACTGAGGCAGTGTTGCCACTGATAACATGTGCTACTGAGGCAGTGTTGCCACTGATAACAAGCGTAATATAAGAGGGGCCTGGAGACGTGACTAATGAAAATAGAAAATGTTGTTTTAGTGCCAGGAATGTCTGCATTGTTTATTCTGGACCCTATTTTGAAATTGGCATTTCTTGAAATTTGTGTGAAATTGGCCAAATTATCGATTCCTGACCACTTTATTGGGTAGTTGAAATAGGTAAATAGGAGGATTCTTGTACTCATTCTAAAGAATAGAAGGAATACTAGTGGCAGACTGGAACAATGGAATGGGCCAAAAATAGGGCCTAAAGTTAGTTTAGTTTGATATCTTTATTATGCACCCCATACCCATCCTGTGGGCGGTAGTCAAAAGATTACAGAGGTACATAATGGGTCCAGGGACTGGACCCCAAAGTTTTGATAGCTGAGCAAGTTACAAAGGTAATGAACTAACAAGCTACAAAGGTAATGAACTCACAAGTTACAAAGGTAATGAAACATGTAAGTAAATTTACTTACTTACGTTTATACATGGTTACAATCATGAACAAATTATAAAGCAATGAACAATTCACTAGTCTACACCCGGTCACAACTGTAATGAGTTCTTGGTGCAAATTTTATTGTTGGGTCACACACACACACATATACATACACACTTACATATACACATACACACATACACACACACATACACATACACACACATATATACATACACACACACCACCACCATGAGGCTGCTGGTGCTCCTCGTCCCTCTGCTAGCAGCTTGTGTGCTGCCAGGAGAGTGTGCTTTGGTTGGTGCGCATAAGTGTACCTACGGCCCTGGTTACTGGTGTGATTCACTCTTCAATGCAAAGGAGTGCAGCGCTGTTAAACACTGTATCCAGGCTGTATGGGAGAAGCAGAGGCTGCCGGAAGACAATGATGACATCTGCACAATTTGTAAGAACATGGTTCAGGAGGCAAGAGACCAGCTCCTCAGCAATGAAACTCAGGAGGAAATCCTTGAAGTCTTGGAAGGCTCATGCCGTTTGATTCCGCTCAGGGTAGTGTCCAGTGAATGTGTCAATGTGGTTGATGAGTACACTCCAGAACTGATTGACACATTAGCCTCAGCAATGAACCCTCAGATAGTCTGTGCAACTGCTGGCCTCTGCAACTCAATCAGAATTGACAGGTTGCTGCAACAATATCGGGAAAGTCACCCTGTCGAGTCCAACGAGATCATACCATCTCGACCAGTTCAGGATCCACAACCAGGCGATTGTGAATCCTGCAAGGATTTCGTTTCTCGAGTAATCCGCACAGTGAAGACCCATTCCCGTAGCCAGTTGATGGACCGCTTGCTTGCTATATGTGGACATCTTGGATCTCTATCTGATGGCTGTATGGCTCTTGTACAAGAAAATTTTGGTGATATCTACAATTTCCTCACAGAGCAATTGAACCCTGAAGATTTCTGTGACTTTATTGAAATGTGTGAGCCTAGAATGCACCAGGATGAATTTTACCAGAGACCTGCCCTTCCACATAGCGGAGATGAGGCATGTGACTTTTGCCAGGCTATAGTACAACACTGGCGAGATGTTCTCATTGCAAACACTACAGAGCAAGAATTCAAGCAGATTTTGGAAGGTCTTTGCCGTCAGACTGGCAAATTCAGCAAGAACTGCCTTTCACTTGTGGAAGAATACTATCTGCCTCTTTACAACCTTTTGGTGTCAGAAATCCACCCAAAAGAAGTTTGTGCAGCTGTTGGACTTTGTGGTGCCAACTCGGTATTTGCTGTGGAGCATCCTGTATGGACGTTGCTTGATGTTCACCAGCCAGACACTGTAGCCCAGACTCCTCTAGTAGCTGCTGTCAGGGTTGATGTGGAACCTGGTAATAGACTGACAGGTGGTGATGAGGCAGCTGCTATCAACTTGGAGCGAGAGCAACAGCGACCACATTTGCCACGTGTACCTCTTGTTAGGAATGGAATTGATATTGTGCCAGTGGGTACAAATGGCATGATTGGTGTCGCTCTTGGCAAGGGCCATGTCAAAGATAACAAGTGTGTCATGTGTGAGTTTGCTCTGCAATTCCTCCAGAACATGCTTGAACAAAAGGACACTCGTAAGGACATTGAACATGCAGTGGAGAAACTATGTACCATGATGCCTCGTACACTTGCAGAAGAGTGTGAAGACTATGTTGAAGCTTATGGAGACCAAGTTATTGAACTGCTTGCTCAAGAAATTGATCCATCACAGATTTGTCCCATGATTCACATGTGCCCTGCTGTCTCGGTGATGGAAGAGCCCTCCAGTGGTGATGATACATCATGTGTAATGTGCGAGTATGCCTTGACAACACTTGAAAATTATGTGAAGGATGATAAGACAGAGGCACACATTCAGGAGGCTCTTGACCAGCTGTGTTCCTTACTGCCCAGAACAGTTACGACAGAATGCCAGGCATTTGTTGATAAATACACACAGCAGATCATTCAGATGTTGATAGATGATTTACCTCCTGATGAAATGTGTATTCAACTGGGACTTTGCAAGCCCAAAGACTTGCCCAGACTGGATAGTTCGCACCAACTTCCTGTTTCACGCATGTTTGTGTTACCCCAAGCCATAGATCATCCAAATAATAACATTGAGACACCAAGGGTAGGACAGTCTGCTGCATGTGTACTGTGTGAATTCACTATAATGCAGATAGACCAGCTTCTCTCAGATAATGCTACAGAGAATGAAATCATTGAGGTGGTAGACTTCATATGTACCCGCCTGCCAGGAACACTTCAGGACGATTGCATTGGCTTTATTGAGCAGTATGGTGATGCCATTGTCAAGCTTCTAGTTAACCAGCTTAATCCCAAAGTTGTTTGCCAAGAACTTAAACTCTGCAAAGCACCTTCATTCACAGGTCTGAGGGCCACAGTGAATTTTCATTTGAATAAGTGCCAAGTGTGTAAAGGCATAGTTAGTTACGTTGATGAAAAGTTAAAGGATGGAGAACTTACAACTACCATTGACACCATACTGGAAGAAGTGTGTAGGCTTTTCCCACCAAATGGAAAGGAACAGTGCCGCAGTATGATTGAAGTGTATGGACCCTACCTGGTGAACCTACTAGCTGAACTTGGTGATCCTGAAAAAGTTTGTCAAGGATTGAAGATGTGCCCCAGAGATTCACCTGAACATCATCTGGGCGGCGAGAAATGTACTTGGGGTCCATCGTACTGGTGCCAGACACAGATGCACGCTACTGCCTGTAAGGCCACGGTACATTGTCAGACGAAGATTTGGAAGGGTATCACTCCTCGGATTTAAAGGCAAGATTTCAGTGTACTGTACTGTACTCCTCTTTCAACACAGTACCATAACATCATCAGAATACTATGTAATCAATATCTAATACATGTAAAGATAAATTTTGTCAGAATGAAAGTGAAAAATTACATCCTGTAATTAGAAAAAACTGTTCTGCTGTATGATTAGTTGTTTATTGGGTATGCAGTTTGATTATGGATATAATTGTGATGGAACCAATTGCATGTGTAGATAATTGACAGCTCTCATAAGAGCTCCTTATTATTAATACAATATTATTATGTTGATTTTTTACATAGTCTTCAGTGCAGCGAAATATATTCAGTATTATATGTCAAGACATTAGAAATGTTAACCATTAGTTCAGGTTAATTTTTTAATTTGTGTTAGTTTTCCTCCCAGTATAACTGAACATGTACCTTGGTCCTTGTTATTTTGTATTTTTTTACACCCCTTAGAAAATATAAAAATTATGTAATTTAAAATATATGTATAATATATATATATATATATGATCAGCTATAAATGCTATATTACTGAAATAATCATCCCCCCAAAAAAAAAAAAAATAAAAGCTAGGATCCTGAATATCTGTATCAGTGGGAACATAATATAGTTGTGATACATCTCTGGTCACTTTCTGAAATTTGATTTAACCACTTAAACAAATACAGAATAGTATTGTCCTCAATATCAAAATTTAATGTTTTATTCATCATTTTTAGAATGTTTTCTAGAAATCATATAATTTTTTTTTAACGTCGGCCTCCCTACACACACACACACACACACACACACACACACACACACACACACACACACACGGAGGGCCCGGGTTCTATTCCCGACGGGGCGGAAACATTTCGAAGTGTTTCCTTACACACACACACACACACACTCACACATATACATACAACAGGCCTAGTGTCAAATCGACATGTGCCTAGGACAAAATGGTAACTAACACACACACACGCACACACAACAGGCCCAGCCTTCAATCGACATGTGCATAGGACAAAATGGCAATCAACACGCACTCAGATGGTCACAATCATGACAAGTTACAAAGGTATTTGCAGATTACAGAGGTATATATAGGGTCCAGAGACTGGGCCCCAAAGTTTTGATAGCTGAACAAGGTACAATGGTAATGAATTCACTAGTTACAAGGAAATGAATCATGTAAGTAAATTTACTTACGTCTGTACATGGTTGCACTCATGAACAAATTATAAAGCAATGAGCAATCTATTAGTCTACACCCAGCCACAACTGTAATGAGTTATTGGTGCAAATTTTAATTGTTGGGTCACACACACACATATACATATACACATACATATACACACACACACATACATGTATATACATACACACATACACATACACACATATATACATACACACACACACACACGTGGCAATGCTTTATTTACAGGGAGCAAAGTCAGGGTATTTTTCCAGAATGGTCTGTAATATACCACTGTGGATAAAATACTTTGACATATCTTGAACATTTCTGAGTGAGTTGTCTCTGAATTCATTAATTTTGTCGCACTCCAGTACATAATGACGCAGGGTGTGACAATAATCCAACTGGCAAAGTTTACATCTTGTTTGGTCTACATCTGGTGGTTGTGATTTAACCTGCCAAAGATACTTGTAACCCAGCCGGAGGCGGGCGGTAGTGACATCCAAGAGTCTGCTTATTTTGTTGTATGCACCATAGACATGTGGCTCCTCTTGCATGATAGAATGATGATAGATGGACTGACTGGTGTCAATCTCCCTGAGTCTTAAGTCAATAAAATTCAGTTGAAGTTCTTTTCGTATTATTCTTCTCAAACTGCTAACTGATAAACCAAGATTGTAATCTATCCCCTCTTTGAAAGCAAAAAACTTAGCCAATTTATCAGTTCTATCATGCATCTGAAGACCAATGTGAGATGGAATCCACAGCATGTGCACTCTGACTCTACTATCCAGAATCCTACCATACCTGTGCCTGGCTTCTGACACAAGCATGCTACAAGTTATACTTGATGAGTTGAGAGCATTTATGGATGACAGAGAATCAGTTATAATTAGAGAGTTAACCTTAGATACATGGACGCATTTGAGTGCAAGGAGTATGGCAAACAGTTCTGTCTGAAGGGTAGAGGCCCAGTTATTGATGCGTGCTCCAATTTCTTTAAGAGAGCCATCACTCTGTATGACAACAGCAGCACTACCAGCTGCACCAGTGGATTGGTGAACAGAACCATCAACGTAAATAATTTGTGAGAGAGTGTGCTATTTGGCTAAATTATCAATACAGCTTAAGGCATCATGTTTGGCTTCAAGGCGAAGCTTTGGTTGTGATTTAAGAAGTAGTTTGGGGGGAAATGGAGGGATGGTAGTTTGGAATGGGGTAATATTCCATGGAGCGGAGAAGTGCCGCTGTTGCCTTACTTGCCACAGATCATGTATCTGATTCATGCGGAGGTCGGTTCCAGTTTTTCGATCCATCTGGAGGGATGTTCACCAGTGCTGAGGAAAGTTTGGGGGGCTTCTGTGCAGGGTTTGAATGGGCTTGCCTGAGCATATTAACCCCAATTAGGATATTTCTTTCAGTAACACGATCTCTGATGCTTGGAATATCAAGTTCTTTCTGCATATTTAAAATTTTGGCAGTACGAGGGCATCCTAAAATGATCCTCATTGCTTCGTTCTGCAGTTTTCCAGCCCTCCAAGTTTCCAGTCAGACACAAGAGCAAGTAGTGGGCAGCATAATCAACTAATGATCTAATATAAGCAAGATACACCATTTTCACAATTTTAACATTAGCACCATACCTGGGGTGAAACCCTGCCACAACTCTAAGTGCTCTCAGTCTTTCTTTGTATTGACGACAAAGTCTCGTTACAACAGGTCCAAGTAGTGGGACCTCAAAGCCTAGATACCTGTATCTGTTTACATATTCTAGAAGAGACCCATCATGCAACTGGATCTGGGAACTGTGCCTCTCTGTCGAGGAGACGCCTATTGAGTATCTTTGTTTTATCAGTAGAGATTATCAACCCCAGGTCCTGACACGAGGCTAGTACATGGTTAAGGATGTTTTGGGTGTTGGAGAATCCGGTGGGGGAATCATTATATCATCAGCAAAACTGATCATATAATGATGGGGCTGCCTAGGCATAGCATTAAGTAAGGCATTAATTAGAATATTGAATAGAGTGGGACTGAGCACACCTCCCTGTGGGGTTCCTAATTCAAAGTCTTTAGTTATACTTCTATGCCCCTGGAACAACACAGAAGATTTTCTGTTGGACAGGTAGCCTTTAATCCAGCGGAGAAGCCATCCTCCAACATCCATTCTGGCAAGTTCACTAATGATTACATGTCTGTTGGCAACATCAAAAGCAGATTTAAGGTCAAGGAAGGTAGTGTATGAGCTGTCAGTGGCAGAGGAGAAAGGTGTCTATGCAATGGTGCACACTCCTTCCATGCATGAAACCATGCAACCGAGGGGACAAAAATGTTTGATTCTGTACATGAGACGATTAAGAATCATCCTCTCAAATGTTTTACATAAGCAGCTATTAAGAGATATTGGGCGAAATGAATTTTGTTGATTGGGCTTAGGAATGGGAATGATGAGGCTGTTGGTCCAAGATTTAGGGAGCTCCCCAGTTACATAGCTCATGTTGTATAATTCGAGTAAAGGTTGCCTGGTACTGACACAGCAATCTTAGTATATTGTAGGTAATACCATCCTCACCAGGTGACGTGGAGTTTCCTTAGTTAGTGCTGCATCAAGTTCAAAGTCAGTGAAAGGAATGTTACAGTCATCTTCCTTGCTGAGCATAAAACAAACAAGTCTCTCCTAGCATCATATTTGTCATTTAATTTCGCCTGTGTGGTACTGGGAAGATTTTCATAGCTTGATGTAACAGCCCAAGCACTGACTAGCTCATTCGCCCTATGTAAGGGATGAGGGTGCGCAATCTGACCGGTTCTGTTACCCTTAATTTATTTATGTCCCTCCATGCTCGGCTAAGTGGGGTGTGAGCATTGAGACCATTGACAAATTTTTCCCAGTCAGTTTGCCGCAGCTCTGTCATACGCTCTCTGGCAGCAGCAAGGGCAGTTTGAAAGAGTCTCAGCATTCCAGGGGTACGATGTCTTCTATAGGCTAGGCCTATTCTGCGAGCAGTACGTTTCAGTGTTCGAAGTTTAAGATCATTGTAATAAGTATGGTTATTATAGGAGGTATGATTGTTATGGAAGTTGGTTGGGTTAAGAGTTCCAGGAGGTTTTTGAGGCGGCTCTAAGTAGTTCTGAATACTGCTCACAAGGTCATTGTTAAAGGTCTCAACAGAGGAACACTCATAGGAATTATACCAGTCAGTCACATGTGCAACAAAGTCCTCATGTTGATCAGGGGGAACATTAAAACGTTTCCGTTTGAATATTCCACCAGGAAGGATAGTATTACCTATATCTAGTGAGGTTAGCCTTGGAAAATGGTCTGATGATATATCTGATACAGTGGGTGAAATCGCCGATGCGTAAATATCGAGGCAGTGTTGCCACTGATAACATGTGCTACTGAGGCAGTGTTGCCACTAATAACACTTGCTACTGAGGCAGTGTTGCCACTGATAACGTGCTACTGAGGCAGTGTTGCCACAGATAACACGAGCTACTGAGGCAGTGTTGTCACTGATAACATGTGCTCACCTAGTTGTGCTCACCTAGTTGTGGTTGCAGGGGTCGAGTCAAAGCTCCTGGCCCCGCCTCTTCACTGGCCGCTACTGGGTCACTCTCCCTGCGCCATGAGCTTTATCATACCTCTGCTTAAAGCTATGTATAGAGCCTGCCTCCACTACATCGCTTCCTAAACTATTCCACTTCCCGACAACTCTGTGACTGAAGAAATACTTCCTAACATCTCTGTGATTCATCTGAGTCTTCAACTTCCATCTGTGTCCCCTTGTTGTTGTGTCCCATCTCTGGAACATTCTGTCTCTGTCCACTTTGTCAATTCCTCTCAGTATCTTATATGTTGTTATCATGTCTCCCCTATCTCTCCTGTCCTCCAGTGTCGTCAGGTCGATTTCCCTTAACCTCCCCTCGTAGGACATACCCCTTAGCTCCGGGACTAGTCTTGTTGCAAACCTTTGCACTTTGCTACTGAGGCAGTGTTGCCACTAATAACACTTGCTACTGAGGCAGTGTTGCCACTGATAACGTGCTACTGAGGCAGTGTTGCCACAGATAACACGTGCTACTGAGGCAGTGTTGCCACTGATAACATGTGCTACTGAGGCAGTGTTGCCACTGATAACATGTGCTACTGAGGCAGTGTTGCCACAGATAACACGTGCTACTGAGGCAGTGTTGCCACTGATAACATGTGCTACTGAGGCAGTGTTGCCACAGATAACACGTGCTACTGAGGCAGTGTTGCCACTGATAACGTTCTACTGAGGCAGTGTTGCCACAGATAACACGTGCTACTGAGGCAGTGTTGCCACTGATAACATGTGCTACTGAGGCAGTGTTGCCACTGATAACTTGTGCTACTGAGGCAGTGTTGCCACTGATAACACGTGCTACTGAGGCAGTGTTGCCACTGATAACATGTGCTACTGAGGCAGTGTTGCCACTTATAACACTTGCTACTGAGGCAGTGGTGCCACAGATAACACGTGCTACTGAGGCAGTGTTGCCACTGATAACACTTGCTACTGAGGCAGTGTTGCCACAGATAACACGTGCTACTGAGGCAGTGTTGCCACAGATAACACGTGCTACTGAGACAGTGTTGCCACTGATAACATGTGCTACTGAGGCAGTGGTGCCACTGATAACAATTGCTACTGAGGCAGTGTTGCCACTGATAACACTTGCTACTGAGGCAGTGTTGCCACTGATAACACTTGCTACTGAGGCAGTGTTGCCACTGATAACACTTGCTACTGAGGCAGTGTTGCCACAGATAACACTTGCTACTGAGGCAGTGTTGCCACTGATAACGTGTGCTACTGAGGCAGTGTTGCCACTGAATGGACCCACTTGGTCAATAGGTTTTTGATCCAGGTAGGAGGAGGTGGTAGGTGACCCAAAGAGTTGAACTGAGACCTAAAATAGCAGCAGGAAATATATTTGAAGGCAGGGAAATAACACCTAGTACTAGTATATTGTGTACTAGTATATTGTGCACTAGTATATTGTGTACTAGTATATTGTGTACTAGTATATTGTGTACTAGTATATTGTGTACTAGTATATTGTGTACTAGTATATTGTGCACTAGTATATTGTGTACTAGTATATTGTGTACTAGTATATTGTGCACTAGTATATTGTGTACTAGTATATTGTGTACTAG
>WNWK01046229.1:0-14396 GCA_009830355.1 Cherax destructor | reverse complement strand
AGTAAGCCCATTATATACAGGTACGGGAAAAAAATGTTCTCGTTAACCCCAAAATTTGCCAAACCAACAACCAAACTTAAACAAAAGCGACGAGTTGGTGTGTGTGTGTGTGTGTGTGTGTGTGTGTGTGTGTGTGTGTGTGTTTTGGGGGGGAGAGGGGGGGGGAGGGGGGAAAGGAGGGATTAGTGGGAGGAAAAGCGGGGATGGGAGGGGAGAGGGAGAGGGCGGGGTGTGGAGGGGGGGGGAAGGGGGTCAGGGGAGAGGGGCGAGGGTGTGGAGGGGAGGGGGAGGGGGAAGGGAAAGGGGGGGGAGAGGAAGGGAGGGGAGAGAGGGGGGGAGGGGGGAGGGGAAAGGGGAGGGGGAGAGGAAGGGGGGGAGAAAGGGGTAGAGGGGGGGGATGAACAGGCGGGAAAAGGGGGAAGTAGCAGACGCGAAAAGGGGAGAGCTAGAAGTATGGTAATGAATACTGAAAAAAAATCACCAATATCAGTTTGCACTGACAAGTGATACAGCACTATAAACATGGTTCACCCCCGTCATGCCATGAGCAAGTGCATGCACGGCAGAGAATATACACAGTGCCCCGAAAACCCAAAATGCCCTATTCTTTTTTGTGAACTCAAAAGACAATCACAAGGAAAAAAAGGGGGTGCACTGGAAGAAAGAGCCAAAAAGAGAGAAAGAAAAGCAAGAATAATCCGGGGTACACGCAGCTACCGGGAATGCAGGCACCCCTCAAAACCCTCCCAGATGCAACCCCGGCGCACGCACCAGTTTTGGTCACGTTGAGAGGGGCCACTTTCACTGGCATGATCTTGCAAAGTCTTTTTGCTTGTTGCTCCAGTTAATATCACTTGGCGGCTTCACCCGCAAAACGAAAATTATAATCTACAACGTCGTAACAATGGCGCAAAATTCCAGATTTGGGAAAACCCGAATAGAAAAAAAATAATAGTATACCTGAACCCCAAAGTTTCGAGAATTTTACCCCCCAGTACGGCCTGAAGCCAGACGGTTACGTTATATATATATATATATATATATATATATATATATATATATATATATATATATATATATATCATTTTTATTGAGCTAAAGGGGGGAGTAAAGGTAGATATGATACAAGGAAAATACAAGCAGTAAGTGAGAGGTGAAGGTTTATAAACAAAAGGGAGGCAGTTAGGGAAAGATATAAACAACTATTGGAGGATAGGGGCTAGTGAGAGTGTGGCAATGGGGTCAAAATGTATGGGGTAGGTTAAAGAATGTAGTTTTAAAATGTTCAGCGAAGTTTGTGGTTACAGGAAAGGGGGGGGGAAAAAGAGCGGGGGGAATGATGTTAAAGAGAGTAAAGGGAAAAAAAGTTGCTATGAGGGGTTTTTTAAAAAGTAGAAGTGATGCAAGGGGGGAAGAGTTTTGGAGAGAAAAAGGGGTTAAGGGGTGGTGAAGCAATGAAAAAGAGAGCAAATGAAGGGGGGTGAGATGTTATCAACAAATTTTGTTGAAAATAAGAAAAATTTATGAGATTAATAAGTTGAGGAAGCCTAGGGAAAAAAATGGATTTGACATTTAAAAAATAGGAGGGAGAGTTATTAAATGGAATTTAAAAGGTATCTGGAAGATGGAGGGAATATTTTGAGGAGTTGTTAAATGTTATGAAGACGGGGAAGCTGTGATTTCGTTATAGGGAAAAGAGGAAAACATCTTGTAGGAGTGTGGAAGAGCCAGTTGTGAGTGTGGGAAAATTTGTGGGCAGAGGGTAGAATGAAAGGGGGTAAGGCAGGGGGATTGAGGGGAAAAGATAGAATTTTAAAAGCAGGCGGGGATATAGTTTTGGGTGGTTGGTTTTATTATTTAATAAATGTATGGAAGATAGTAAGGTCCCGGGACTGGCAGAAAGTGTGTATTGTTCCTTTGTAAAAGGCAAAGGGGACAAAGGGGTGAAAAAAGGGGGAATAATTGTTAGTATACCAGGTAAATTTATGGTAGAGTTTTTTTGAAAGAATTAAAGTAAGACGGGGGCAGGATAAATCGGGGGGTTTGGGAAAAGGTAGGGGGTGTAGACCAAGTGTTTACAGTGAAAATATAGGTGAACATTATTTAGATAAGGGTAAAAAGTTTTAGTGGCATTTATGGATTTGGAAAAGGCGTATGATAGGATGGATAGGGACGAATTTAGATGTTGCAGGTGTATGGAATGGGGTGGGTTATGAAAGCAGTGAAGAGCTTTTTTGAGGATAGGAGGCTCAGGTTATGTGTGTAGGGGAGAGGGAGATGATTTCCCCGTAAAAATAGGCCTTAGACAAGGATTTTGATGTCCCGTGGGTTTTTCAATATATTTATAGATGGGGTTGTAAAAAAAGTGAATGCGAGGGTCTTGGCAAGAGGTGGGGTTTCTGAAGAGAAGTTGAGAGGTTGGTGGATGAATTTGGGGGGTATGTAAAGAAGAAAATTGAAAGTGAATATAGGAAAAAGGGAAGGTGATGAGGATAACAAAAGATTAGGTGACGAAAGATTGGGTATCAGATTGGGGGGAGAGTATGGAGGGGGTGAATGTATTCAGATATTTGGGAGTGGACATGTCAGCAGATGGGTCTATGAAGGATGAGGTGAATCATAGAATTAATGAGGAAAAGGGGAGTGGTGCACTTTGGAGTCTGTGGAGACAAAGAACTTTGTCCATGGAATAAAGGGGGGAAAGGGAGTATGTTATCCCTTTTTTGGTATAACTATATAAAAGAGGAAGGCTGGAGGAGGAGATGTCATGTCTGAGGTCAAGTTGGTGGAATATAAGAGAATTGGGGTTTTGGGAAAATTAGGGGGGGTGGGGATTCCCAAAATTTTTCCAGAGGGCTGAGGAGGGTTGTCGAGGTGGTTGGACATGTAGAGAGAATGGAACGAAACAGAATGACTTCGAGGTATAAATTTAAGGGAAGGCTGGGTAGGGGCCCTGGGAAAGGTTGGGGGGAGGGGTAAAAGGGTTTTGTGTCGAGGCTTGGATTTCCAGCAAGCATGCGTGAGCGTATTTGATAGGAGTGAATGGAGACAAATGGTTTTAATACTTGACGTGCTGTTGGAGTGTGAGCAAAGTAACATTTATGAAAGGATTCGGGGAAACGGGCAGGCCGGACTTGGTCCAGAGGGGAAGTACAGGCCCCACCTGGAAGGAGGGATGTTAATGTTGCAGTTTTATAACTGTAGTGGCACCCCTCTGGCAAGACAGTGATGGGTGATTGATGATGAAAGTGTTTTTTTTTCGGGCCACTCTGCCTTGGGGGAATCGGCCGATTTTAATAAAAAAAATAAATAAATATATATATATATATATATATATATATATATATATATATATATATATATATATATATATAAAATTCTTTCCCGAATAGATAAAAGTGGGCGAGGGGTGGTGGTGGGGCGGGGGGTGTGGTGGTGGTGGGTGATGGGGCGGGGGTGGTGGTGGTGGGTGAGGGGGCGAGGGGTGTGGTGGTGGTGATGTGTGGGGGAGGGGTGTGGTGGTGGGGGGGTGATGGGGGGGGGTGGGTGGTGGTGAAGGGTGATGGGGCGAGGGGTGGGTGGTGGGGTGATGGGGCGGGGGGTGGTGGGGGGGGGTGATGGGGCGGGGGTGTGGTGGTGGAGGGTGATGGGGGGGGGTGTGGTTGTGGGGGGGTAATGGGGCGAGAGGTGTGGTGGTGGAGGGTGATGGGGAGGGAGACAAATATCCTCCAGGGGAAAGGATGATGATGCCAAGACTATAACATTAACAATGGTGTTTCGATCCAATGATCTGAGAAAATGTCCCCCTTCCCCTCTACCTGAAACACAAAATGAATGCTAGAAGCCTTAAAAAAAGAGGGTAATCAAACATAGGTCATATTTATTAAAAATTTTCCCCCCCTGGAACATTGATCGTGATCAGGGTCACAGGAACCAAACATTTTCAAACGATATATAATAGAGTTTACTCCGTGTCTTTTAAAAGGGACAGAGAGCTACACAGGTTTCGAACCAGTTAAATATCAGTGCGAAAACATCAAGTCACTCAGAAGAGGCAATGAAAGGCGCGTGATTTTCCCCTGTCTCCTAATATCATGGTTTTTTTTTCCCATAATCTACCTTGTCCATAATTACTATCGCATTTGCTTTTCTGCTTTCGAAAGGTGAAGTCTAGGATTTTTCCCTTAATTCAACACAATTGTTCTAAAAGTTTTGTTAAGTTATACCATGAATAAAGGAAAGATCCTGCTTCATCTTGAAAAAACAAATCAAATGCGACAGAAATTTATGGACAAAAAAGGGAAAAAAAACTTTTAGAAGACAGAGGATCTGACGTCCCCCTTAAAAGCATGACATGAAAATATCCCTTTTTTTTTTCAAAAAAAAATGGCAGTCTTTTACACAGACCAAAACAAATTCGATTTTCTATTACGAAAACCCCTTTGAGATTAAAGCAATCAGTAAAGATATTCTCTATTATCACACACAATACCCCAACATACACCATCACTTTAACGAACTATTCAGAAGTTGCAATCTCAAATGATCATCACTGAGAGGTTTGAAACCGACCAATTAACTTCGTAAATAAATTATTGAAAAAATCAGAAATTAATGTTCCTAATTTCTTCATTTAACACTGGCAAATTAGTATGTACATACCCCAATATCAATTAAACCCTTCTTTAAAAAGATGCACCAATGTTTGGTTTTTAAAACCCATCAGAAGGCATTCTTCAGTTATTACAAAGGCAATTTAATTAATAAAATGGTTAAAGTAAAAATTAAAAACCCCAAAAAGAATGTGTAGCTTCTTTTGAGGGAAGTCCTACTAGCGCAAAATGTTGAAGCAGACCACAACATGAAAATAATTAAACAATTTCTTTTTCTACCATTATTGGCAAATTTGTACCTCCCGGCCATTACCTACATCGGTCTTTAAAGGGTTCGTCAAAGAAATGCTCAAGTTACTTCACAAAAAAATATCATTTTTTTTTTTATCCCCACACTGCAGTAACAACAATCTTCTGGAACATTAATAACAAGAACAACCATCTATGTAGAATACTCAGCAGGGAAAATTTTTTTAAGCCCATTAGATAAATTTTTTCAAAGTTATTAAAAAAAAAAAAAAAAAAAAAAAAAGGGGAAATAGTTATAAAAATTTTTACGGCGGGGGACCCGTTAATAATTTAGATCCCTTTAACCAGTTTTAGTTCACCTGCTTTGAAAATTTTCATCCGATTGAGGCATTCTGAAGTTTTTGAAAACCTTGGGGGAAGGGGGAAAAAATCAGGCAACCACTTAAAGTTACCCATTCAGAATCCTAATTCCCCGATTTTAAAGGGTATCGACTCTCACAATTCTTCCCTCTCTCCTACCTTCCTACCTGACACGTACATGCTTTATTACCATTATACCTGACCCAACATTTATATTCCCCAAACCCCCAAATACACCTAAACATTTTTTTTTAACCTACTTCATTTTTCCTTGCCCCCTTTTCTTCATCCCCCTCCCCTGGTACCTCTTCATTGTCAAATAACTTTGTATAGCAAGGCATCAATCACTACTACATAATTTACTTTAGAATTCAAACCTATAAAATTACTAAAAAAAAAGGGCATCAGCCCCATCTTTCAGACACAAACTGCGATAAAAAAATTTCATTAACAACCATTGCGGTCAATGACGCTGATTTAAACAGTGACCAACTTCTTGAAAATATGGAGACAACTGATCATAAACTCCACATAAGGACAATTTTACTGCACCCATTAATGTGCATACGTAAATAAAAAAAAAAAAAAAGAAGAGTTGCTTGGCCCCCGACAGCCACATAATGCGAAACGTTCAAAAAAATTCGTAATAAATACATAAACAATGAGAGGATGGGTAACTAAACGTTCAAGACAAGCTGAGCCAAGATGATACCCAAAATCACGTTCCACGCAATACTATTGTTTACTGACGGGCCCTTTTTCAAGGGAGGAGGGATTGCTCTAATAACTGACACCTTCCCTGCCCGTATACATTTAAACATCTGAACTACTGAGAATGTTTTAAGTCCCTTGACTTGTACTTCTTGGAACGTAAGGGGAAAAGGGACATCATTTTTCACTTAGAAAATATGGAGGGGCTGGTCCCCCAAAAATCAACACCGAAATCACTTCCAATGAAAACGTGAGACTTGGCAGAGGTAACGCACCCCGAATAAAAAAAAAGGGTGCGGTGAGAGCAAATTGATAAGTGTTAGAAGCCCCAGACTTTTCCTTACCTTCGTGCACATGGAAGAATTACTAATAAACCTCTGGCGTTTTCAAGATAATTTCTTCAAGTTAGTCCCTGACCAGCCGATGGACTGCGTGGGTCAGGCAGAAACAGCCTGGATGATCAGGCCTTGATCCACCAGGAGGCAGGGTCTGAGGCCGGGCCACGGAAATTTGACCCCGAAAATAATCCTTCAGATACCCTTTTTGGTCAAGTTGTGTATACTGTATACGCAAACTCAAGGTACTAAAGGCACTGGCTTTCTTTAACGCCAAATGACTATTACTGTGTCCCTTTAAACTCAAACCCAAGAGCAAAGGGCCCCCAGCCTAGACCCTTAGAGGGAAAGAAAGTACATTTGCATAAATATTATTTACAAATATGTAATATTTTTATCTGCACAAACAAATTCAGACTTTCAGGTTTTTTTCCGTTAATACGTTACATGATGCCACTGTTCCCCCAGTAACGTAATAAAAAAGACTTGATGAGTGAGCAATGTCATCAGGCTGTTAATCGAAATACGCCATCAGAGGGTTTACCCCCAAAAACCTCGGTGTCATCTTACAGTCATATTGTATCAACATGCAGATATCAACGTGAGTGCCCCTTTCCCAACCCGACCTAGCCTGACCTGACTTCTAAGTAAACAATTGCACCGACCACATTACCGTCGGGTTCACGAGCCTCAAGGTAACATTTTAACCTCTACACCTATGATGCAAGCACGACACCAATCTTCCTGCGGCGAAGCAGCTGTCTTGGCTCATGCACTGCCTCTCATCTTAACCCCCGCCAAAACACATGGGGGTAAAATTTTTTCGGGGGTCGAGTTCCTAACTCACATTTTTATCCTCATTAAGTCTAAATTATTCTTTCCCCCAAATTCCCTTTGGGAAACCCCGTATTCTAAAACCCTGCAATGCTCTCTAGGGTGTTATTTTCTCTATTTGCAGGTTAAGATGGATTGTGGGTTTTAGCCTGACAATATAGAGAGAAGAAAAATGAAAGTTAAATCTGCTAAGTGGAAGAACTAAGATGCAAACAATCATTATCTTTACATATTCCCTAACTTCTTTCACCTCGACGAACATTTTGCACCCTTATTTTTCCCTTTCCCCCTTCTTCTCAGTTCAAAGACCATCATTACATTTTTGAAAATGTAAACCATGACAAACGGCTCATAATCAGACGCTGATGAAAACATTCCACAAATCTCACTTTCATTTCCCCCAAATGGTAAAATAATTTACACTCACCCTCCTCACTATGGAGCCTCAACACAAAACACCGTTGAGCATAAAGACATTCGTTGTCGTCATTTTGAGGACAACCCAACCAAAGGCAAAATTTTTTTTGTATTATGCGATTTAAATTGATGCCTCCATATACAATTTTTAGGCTAGATTAAGAATTTTAATATAATTTTACCAAATTCAAAATACAATACAAATGCATGCAAAAAAGTCTTAACAAGATATGTTTTGATGATGGAGGGAAAAGGGGGAACCAAAAAAAAAACGGGGTTTTAAATATACAACTTCAAAACCAGCGTTCTGGTTCAGCGTATGTCGTTCCTCCCAGGGGGCTTTAAAAAAGATAAAAAAAAAGGGACACTGACCCCAAAAGGGGTAATTAATCAACCATTCCAGTACAAGATAAAAGAGTCAATTAACATTCCAACCCGGCCCTTCTTCCCATCCTCATCCCAAATGACCTCCGCCACGCCACCCTGACCTCGGTATCAAGAGGTTACAATTTTTTTCAATCAACACGCACACACAAGCCCAGGAGTTACAGGATATAGCGCTCACCGCACACTCATTTAGGAAATTATAAGGTTTTGAAAATGAGAAAGACATGAAAAAAAAGTATTATCGATATCGGGGGGCTTCTTTATCCACCAGCCCGGCTTTCGGAAATTTGTTTGGTGCCGGTTCAATCAGGCTGTTGCTGTTTGCGGAGATATCAGATCAAACAAAAATGGTCCCACATGGATGAATAGATGGCTGAAACATCTTTAGAAGAAAAGGATTTTATAGGTGCATAAAAAAGAAAGATGGTTTAAACGCTTCAAATAATAAAAAATGAAACTTAGTGAACCGCGAACATGTTTTGCTAAAAAAAAAAAAGCAGAACCGTACCATCAATTTTGCCTAATCAGAGACGTAAAAGTACCAGATAACAGAACTGATAAGTAGATATAGCAACCCCGATTCAAAAGAGGCCGTTTTCCTACCAAATTTACTGACTTTTTCAAATGAGGAATTTGAGGTGATGGACAGGATAATACACGTTTGTTTATCTAAATTTCGGTAAGACTTAATAAGCCCCGTAGATGATGAGATAGTTTAAGGGGGCCCGGTATTGGTGCTGATAAAAAAAAATACAAGGTTGCAAAATATATAAGAAAAAAGGTGGGGATGAATGGTGGGTCTGTGGGGGTACTACATGAGACACAATGGCTTAACATTAAAATTTTGATACTAATGTACAGACACGCTTATCATGAAGATCGTCTTCGTATTATTAACCTGAAGTGTTAGTAACCAATAAAGCCATAATGTCTGGTTTATTCCATTGGCCTTTGGGCCCCTTCCCCCGGGTATGGTGCACAGCAGTTAACACCCTGATACCTACTTACCGTTATGTGACCAAAGGGAGCATGCCCAACGTTTCTACTGGTGCTGGGACTGCTCCCAACCCAGATTTGAGCCTAAGGCGCTCACCTCCCAGCCTCCAGTAACCATAGCATCTATTATAAAATTCTATTACACTTAAAAAAATTTTGAAATTTTTGAATTTGTGTTTATTAGCGACCACTGGAGTTTTAAAATATTGTATTAAACATTAACAAACGATTACTCTATCACACTAATAGACGTGTACAAAAGGGAAACCTTTTGCATGTGTTCACTGGTACATAAACAACAGCGCTATGAGAATTACCCATTGTTTTCAAAAGCAAAACAAATCTTTTTTGCAAATAAATGTAAAAAGTGCATCACAAATCAGGGTGATAAACCCGTCCGGTCTAATAAGGAGCGAACAGGGGCCGCTACCCCCCCCCTTCCTTCAGCTGTTATCTTCACCCCCCCTCCCCCCTCCTCACCCACCCAACCCCCCATCCAACCTTCACCCTCCACACCTCACCCACTCCCCACACCCTTCCCCCTCACCCACTCCCCACACCCACACCTCACCCCTCCCTACACCCCCCACACCTCACCCTCCCTACACCCCCCCCACCTCACCCACTCCCTCACCCTCCCACCTCACCCACTCCCTACACCCTCCCCCCCCCACTCCCTAAACCCCCCACACCCACCCACCCCACACCCTCCCACCTCACCCACTACCTACACCCCCCTCACCCACTCCCTACACCCCCACCTCACCCCTCCCTACACCCCCCACACCCACCCTCCCCACCCTCCCACCTCACCCACTCCCTACACCCCCCCACCTCACCCCCCTACACCCTCCCACCTCACCCCCCCCCTCCCCTCCACACCCCACCCATCCCTACACCCCCCACACCTCACCCACTCCCCCACCCTCCACACCCCCCACTCCCTCACCCTCCACACCTCACCCCTCCCTACACCCTCCACCCTCACCCACTCCCTACACCCTCCACACCCACCCACTCCCCACCCTCCACACCTCACCCACTCCACACCCTCCGCACCCATCCACTCCCTACACCCCCCGCACCTCACCCCTCCCTACACCCCCCGCACCTCATCCACTCCCTACACCCTCCACACCTCACCCCTCCCCCCCCCTCCCCCCCTCACCCACTCCCTACCCTCCACACCTCACCCCCTCACCCCCCCACCTCACCCTCCCTACCCCTCCACACCTCACCCACTCCCTACCCTCCACCTCACCCCCCCCTACCCCCTCCACACCTCCCCCCTCCCTACCCCCTCCACCTCACCCCCCCCCACCCCCTCCACCTCACCCACTCCCCACCCTCCACCCTCACCCACTCCCTACACCATCCACACCTCCCCCCTCCAACACCCTCCACACCTCCCCCCTCCATACACCCTCCACCCTCCCCCCTCCCCCCCCACCCACCCCCCATACACCCTCCACACCTCACCCACTCCATACACCCCCCACACCTCACCCACTCCATACACCCCCCACCTCCCCCCTCCATACACCCTCCACCCCACCCCCCATCACCCTCCACCCTCACCCACTCCATACACCCTCCACCCCCCTCACCCACTCCTACACCCTCCACCCTCACCCCCCTTTAACCCTCCCACCTCACCCCCCCCAAACACCCTCCACACCTCACCCACTCCTAAACCTTTCACACTCACCCAAACCCTTCACCTAACCTTTGAATACTTTTGAAGAGTTTCGAAGTTTCTTACTATCTGAGCCCGGCCATGGGCCAGGCCTCTTTCTTGCCTGGGCACCCGGCTGTTGCCTGGAGGCCCGCTGCCCCAAAATATCCGTCACAGCCCGGTTGATCGCACCTGGGGAAATATTTGTCCCGTTTTCTTGAAGGCTTCTACACTTGTTCCAGCCATGTTTCTGATATCTTCTGGTAAGATGTTGAATAGTCTGGGGGATTTGAAGTGCTCCCCTTTTGTCCCCACCCACCCCTGCTCCCCCTGGGTTTTTTTTACACTTCCTCCCTATCTCTCACTCCAGTATTTGTTATGGCAGTGTGCAGATTTGGTACCAGGGCCTCGAGTACTTTCCAGGTATATATTATCATTTTTCTCTCTCCCCCGCCCAATAGTAAAGTTCAAGACTTTAAGGCGTTAATAATTTAGATGTTTTACGGTAATGTGAGCCGTAAACGATCTCTTTGTTCCAGCTCGATATTTCTCCGCCCCGAACGGGGCCTGCACAGAGCAGTATTCTAAGTGAGGAGCACTAGCGATTTGAAAGTGTCACCATCGGGTTTTTTCCCCGTTTTGAAGGTTCTCAATACCCACCCCCTCATCTTCCTGGCTGTTGTGATCTTTGTCTTGTTTGACCTTTAAAAAGAAAAATCAGCACCATTTATTCCCAAGTCCTTTACGTGTTCCTTTCGTTCTATTTGGGACTCTCTTGAGTTTTCTATAACGCCCACTGCAAAACTCTGCTTATGTCTTCCTTATTTTCCAGTTTCCCCGTGTACTTTCAGTTTATTTAGTGTCATCTGAAAAATGACGATAGAAAAGTGTGCCTTTTTTTATTATGTCTTATGAGGATGAGAAACAAGAGGTGCCAGGACAGTGCCTTTGGGTTCTGTGTTTTGGGGAAATCGAAAATCCATCTGCCTATCTTCCCTGTAATGCCAATGGCTCTCATTTTGTGCGCTATCACTCCATGATCGCATTTGTCAAACGCCTTTAAAAACTGTGAAAACCATCTGCGTTTTGGTCGTCTTCCAATGCCTCCCAATTCTGTCATAATGGTTCAGCAGCTGTGACAGGCATGATCGTCCCCCTCTAAAGCCATGGTGGTTCGGGGTTTTGTTGGTTGTGCTGGGCCATGAACTTTGTAATCTGCCGTCTCATCATTCTTTCGAAAATTTTTTTGATGTGAGAAGTTAGGGGTACTGGTCTGAATTTTAGCTAGTGCTCTACTACTTACCAGTTCTCTACTACTACACACAACTTCCTAACACAAACACCACAACCACTAAAAAAGTCCACACCAATTTTTTATCCACCCCCCTACATTGTACATATCATACCCATCCATTTTGCCTTAGAAGACCCTCTCACTGAATGCGATCAGTAAGCCAGTAACAGCTCTGCCGTAGACCACTACAGGGGAAAAATTTTACTACATTCGTGTTGTGTTACGAAGCACCCAAGGTGTAAACACCCACTGGTGGTTTCCCCGCTCCTTTATACCCAAACGCAATGAATGGATCATATTATGAAGGCAAGTGTCAGGGATTTTTTCTGACGATTAATAAGAACACAAAAAGTGTAATAATTCACAATGCATGAAATCCACCCCTTTTACACATCCCATCGAGAGAATATCCATTTAAAAAGATGATCATCAATGTAATCCTCTACCCCCCGTAACTACCATATATCCTTCAAAATCCCCGTGGAGTGGTATCCCCTCAACAACATTCATCTTCAACTATTTCCCCTTCCTCCCCCAAAGTTTCAAATTCTGCTTTTGGCCACTTAATAAACAACACGTCAAAACGCGGCTTGTTGCAAAAATTTGAGCAGCTGAACCCCACTTCTCATGAAGGCGACCTGGGCGAGCATAATATACACTAACCTTCAAGGCGGGGCACGAAAAAAAAACGGTTACAACCTTTTTAATTTACATACGTAATATTCTTTTTTGGGTTTTCCCAACAAATTGAAATTTGACTTATAGCCAAGAGAACACAAACCATTTTTTTGCTCATTGTGTGTAAGGATACGAAGTTCTTACTTAATTTATTTAACTTTAGAAATTTTTTATATACAGCCTATGTATTTTGGTTTATAACACTCTGGGTTTATAATAGTTTACAATAATGGTTAGTATATATATGTATTCTTCATCAGATTTACAATGGTTGGGGGTAAATCCTATGTCCCCCATGTTTACCCATATACATATATACTGCATTTACAACAGGTTTCAAGAAGACACTCAAACCCCTCTACTTTCATTAGTGGCGTATTCGCCCGCTCAAAACTGCCTCCATAACTCAAAAGGACACACAACAGTCATTTATCACTGTGTTCATCTACTTGAAATTTATTTTGAACTAAAAAAGAGCGACGCCCCCCTGAGGAACGCCCCTGGCTCTCCTTTCCCCTCCAAATTATATTCACGAAGAAACTTTAAATCCGAAGGGGTTTTCGCAGTACCGGAAATGGAAGGAGATCAGGTTCGAGCCAAAAGTGGAGAGGGGGAGCTCCACCCGATCAAAAGCTTCACCATCATCAAGTTACTCCAGTTGAAAGGGGGCAGACCAAGTCATTTGGCATGTTAGTGATCGAGTTACACTTAACATGGTAAGTAGTTTGGTCGGGGACCGGTTCAACCTGCACACCTTAATGTGTTGTGAGGGGATCACATTAAAGAACCATCAACACTGTACACCCTTTAAAGTGTTGTGATGTGGCATCACATTAAAGAACCATCAACACTGTACACCTTAATGTGTTGTGATGTGGATCACATTAAGGAACCATCAACACTGTACACCTTAATGTGTTGTGATGTGGCATCACATTAAGGAATCATCAACACTGTACACCTTAATGTGTTTTGAGGCATCACATTAAAAAAACCATCAACACTGTACACCTTAATGTGTGTGATGTGGCATCACATTAAGGAATCATCAACACTGTACACCTTAATGTGTTGTGATGTGGGATCACATTAAGGAACCATCAACACTGTACACCTTAATGTGTTGTGATGTGGCATCACATTGGAATCATCAACACTGTACACCTTAATGTGTTGGATGTGGCATCAATTGAACCATCAACACTGTACACCTTAATGTGTTGTGATGTGGCATCCCTTAAGGAAACATCAACACTGTACACCTTAATGTGTTGTGAGGGTATCACATTAAGGGAAAATCAACACTGTACACCTTAATTTTTGTGAGGGGATCCCTTAAGGGAAACATCCCCTGTACACCTTTGTGTTGTGATGTGGCATCACATTAAGGAACCATCAACACTGTACACCTTAATGTGTTGTGATGTGGCATCACATTAAGGGAAACCCTCAACACTGTACACCTTAATGTGTTGTGATGTGGCATACATTAAGGAATCATCAACACTGTACACACTAATGTGTTGTGATGTGGGATCACATTAAAGGAACCTAACACTGTACACCAATGTTTTGGGGGTGTGACGTCACATTAAGGAACCATAAACAATATACACCTTAATGTGTTGTGATGTGACGTCACATTAAAGGGAAACCCTCAACACTGTACACCTTAATGTGTTGGATGTGGCATCACATTAAAGGGAAACCCTAAACAAAACACCTTAAATTTTGATGTGACGTCACATTAAGGAACTATCAATAATACTTCGGTAAGAACCTTCGACTTCAAATGCAGGCCGGAATTTCGCACAAAAAAAATTATAAAATTAAATTTAAAATCATCA
>WNWK01046228.1:0-14397 GCA_009830355.1 Cherax destructor | reverse complement strand
ACATAAGCAGAACTGGGGTAACAAAATTCAGACCCTCCCCTCATCCCTTACACAGGGCGAATGGTTAGTCAGTGCTTGGGCTGTTACATCAAGCTATGACAATTTTTCCCAGTACCACACAGGCGAAATTAATGGACAAACATGATGCAAGGGAGGCTGATTTGTTTTATGCTCAGAAAAGGAAAGATCTTAACATTCCTTTCACTAACTTTGAACTTGATGCAGCCTCAAAGGGGAACTCCACGTCGCCTGGGAAGGATTATTTTTGCAACACCTCAGATTGCTATGTCAGTACCAGGTAATCCTTTATTGTTTAAAAAAATGAGCTATTAACTGGGGGCCCCCTAAATCTTGGACCAACAGCCTCATCATTCCCATTCCAAAACCCAATCAACAAAATTCATTTGCCCAATATCTCTTACAAATTAAAAAAAATTTTTCCCCCCCTTTGCATGGTTTCATGCATGGAAGGGTGCATCTTGCATAGCCACCTTTCTCACCCTACACAATGACAGCTCTTACAGTACCTTCCTTGACCTTAAATCTGCTTTTGATGTTGACAACCGACATGTAATCATTAGTGAACTTGCCAGAATGGATGTTGGAGGATGGCTTCTCCGCTGGATTAAAGGCTACCTGTCCAACAAAAAGTCGTCTGTGTTGTTCCAGGGACATAGAAGTGTAACTAAAGATTCTGAATTAGGAACCCCACAGGGAGGTGTGCAAACCTTTGCACTTTCTCTAGTTTCTTTACGTGCTTGGCTAAGTGTGGGTTCCAAACTGGTGCTGCATACTCCAGTATGGGCCTAACGTACACAGTGTACAGGGTCCTGAATGATTCTTTATTAAGATGTCGGAATGCTGTTCTTAGGTTTGCTAGTTAGTTTGATATCTTATTATGCACCCCATACCCATCCTGTGGGTGGTAGTCAAAAGATTACAGAGGCACATAATGGGTCCAGGGACTGGACCCCAAAGTTTTGATAGCTGAGCAAGTTACAAAGGTAATGAACTCACAAGTTACAAAGGTAATGAACTCACAAGTTACAAAGGTAATGAACTCACAAGTTACAAATGTAATGAACTCACAAGTTACAAAGGTAATGAACTCACAAGTTACAAAGGTAATGAATTCACAAGTTACAAAGGTAATGAATTCACAAGTTACAAAGGTAATGAACTCACAAGTTACAAAGGTAATGAACTCACAAGTTACAAAGGTAATGAACTCACAAGTTACAAAGGTAATGAACTCACAAGTTACAAAGGTAATGAACTCACAAGTTACAAAGGTAATGAACTCACAAGTTACAAAGGTAATGAACTCACAAGTTACAAAGGTAATGAACTCACAAGTTACAAAGGTAATGAACTCACAAGTTACAAAGGTAATGAATCATGTAAGTAAATTTACTTACTTACGTTTATACATGCTAGGCGCCCGTATGCTGCAGCAGTTAGTTGATGTGCGTCTCAGGAGATGTGCCAGGTGTTATACTCACCCCAACATCCTTTTCCTTGAGTGAGGTTTGTAGTCTCTGGCCCCCTAGACTGTACTCCGTCTGTGGTCTTCTTTGCCCTTCCTCAATCTTCATGACTTTGCACTTGGTGGGGTTGAACTCCAGGAGCCAGTTGCTGGACAAGGCCTGCAGCCTGTCCAGATCGCTTTGTAGTTCTGCCTGGTCCTCATCCGATTGAATTCTTCTCATCAACTTCAAATCATCTGCAAACAGTGACACTTCGGAGTCTATTCCTTCCGTCATGTCGTTCACAAATACCAGAAACAGCACCGGTCCTAGGACTGACCCCTGTGGCACCCCGCTCGTTACAGGCATCCACTCTGACACCTCGCCATGTACCATGACTCGCTGTTGTCTTCCTGACAGGTATTCCCTGATCCATTGTAGTGCCTTCCCTGTTATCCCCTCTGTCTCTTGTCTTATTGCTGTCACCCTGTCATATAACTCCAGTAGGTTTGTGACACAGGATTTCCCGTCCCTAAAACCATGCTCGCTGTCGTTGATAAGCTCATTCCTTTCTAGGTGTTCCATCACTCTTCTCCTGATAATCTTCTCCATGACCTTGCATACTATACATGTCAGTGACACTGCTCTGTAGTTTAATGCTTCCTGTCTGTCTCCTTTTCTTTAAAAACTGGGACTACATTTGCTGTCTTCCATACCTCAGGACTGTTTTGATAGATGTGTCGAAGATTGTTGTTAGTGGTACACATAGCGCATCTGCTCCCTCTCAGGACCCATGGAGAGATATTATCCAGACACATCGCTTAGCAGCCTCTTCACTTCTTCTTCGGTTGTATGCATTGTGTCCAACACTTGATGGTGTACCCCACCTCTCCGTCTTTCTGGAGTCCCTTCCGTCTCCTCTGTGAACACTTCTTTGAATCTCATGTTGAGTTCCTCACATACTTTGCGGTCATTTCTTGTGATCTTCCCTCCTTCCTTCCTCAGCCTGATCACCTGGTCCTTGACTGTTGTTCTCCTCCTGATGTGGCTGTACAACAGCTTTGGGTCAGATTTGGCTTTCGCTGCTATGTCATTCTCGTATTGTCTTTGGACCTCCCTTCTTTCCTGGACTCACCTAATTGTACTCACCTAATTGTGGTTGTAGGGGTCGAGACTCAGCTCCTGGCCCCGCCTCTTCACTGACCGCTACTGGGTCCCTTCTCTCCTGCTCCATGAGCTTTATCATACCTCGTCTTAAAGCTATGTATGGTTCCTGCCTCCACTACATCACTTGCTAGATTATTTCACTTCCTGACTACTCTATTGCTGAAGAAATACTTCCTAACATCTTTTGACTCATCTGAGTCTTCAACTTCCAATTGTGCCCCCTTGTTTCTGTGTCCCCTCTCTGGAACATCCGGTCTCTATCCACCTTGTCTATTCCCGCAGTATTTTGTATGTCGTTATCATGTCTCCCTAACCCTCCTGTCCTCCAGTGTTGTCAAGCCGATTTCCCTTAACCTTTCTTCGTAGGACATTCCCTTAGCTCTGGAACTAACCTTGTCGGAAACCTTTTCATTTTCTCTAATTTCTTGACGTGCTTGACCAGGTATGGGTTCCAAACTGGTGCTGCATACTCTAGTGTGGGCCTGACGTACACGGTGTACAGTGTCTTGAACGATTCCTTACAAAGGTATCGGAACGCTAATCTTAGGTTTGCCAGTCGCCTATATGATGCAGCAGTTATCTGGTTGATGTGTGCTTCCGGAGACGTGCTTGGTGTTATACTCACCCCAAGATCTTTCTCCTTGAGCGACGTTTGCAGTCTTTGTCCACCTTGCCTATACTCTGTCTGCGGTCTTCTTTGCCCTTCTCCGATCTTCATGACTAACCTTGTCGGAAACCTTTTCATTTTCTCTAATTTCTTGACGTGCTTGACCAGGTATGGGTTCCAAACTGGTGCTGCATACTCTAGTGTGGGCCTGACGTACACGGTGTACAGTGTCTTGAACGATTCCTTACAAAGGTATCGGAACGCTAATCTTAGGTTTGCCAGTCGCCTATATGATGCAGCAGTTATCTGGTTGATGTGTGCTTCCGGAGACGTGCTTGGTGTTATACTCACCCCAAGATCTTTCTCCTTGAGCGACGTTTGCAGTCTTTGTCCACCTTGCCTATACTCTGTCTGCGGTCTTCTTTGCCCTTCTCCGATCTTCATGACTTTGCATTTGGCGGGATTAAATTCGAGATGCCAGTTGCTGGACCAGGTGTCCAGCATGTCCAGGTCTCTTTGAAGTCCTGCCTGATCCTCATCTGATTTAATTCTCCTCATTAATTTCACATCTTCTGCGAACAGACACTTCTGAGGCTATCCCGTCAGTCATGTCATTCACATATACCAAGAATAGCACTGGTCCTAGGACTGACCCTGTGGGACCCGCTCGTCACAGGCGCCCACTGTGATACCTCATCACGTACCATGACCCGTTGTTGCCTCCCTGTCAGGTATTCTCTGATCCATTGCAGTGCCATTCCTGTTATACACGCCTGATGTGTGTGTGTCTGTGCGCGCGCTTGTGTGTGTGCGCGTGCGCTCGTGTGTGTTTGTGTGACCCAATTAATATTTGTACTTATAACTCATTACAATTGTAACCGGGTGTGGATGTGTGAATGGTTCATTACTTTGTAATTTGTTCATGATTGTACGTATGTATAGAAGTGTAGATGATTCATTACCTTTGTAGCTTGTCATGATTGTGACCAGATCTACCTGGAGTTCATTACCTTGGTAAATTGTTCAGCTATCAAAACTTTGGGGTCCAGTCCCTGGACCCATTATGTTCCTCTGTAATCTTTTGACTACCGCCCACACCATGGGTATGGGGTGACTACCGCCCACACCATGGGTATGGGGTGACTACCGCCCACACCATGGGTATGGGGTGACTACCGCCCACACCATGGGTATGGGGTGACTACCGCCCACACCATGGGTATGGGGTGACTACCACCCACACCATGGGTATGGGGTGACTATCACCCACACCATGGGTATGGGCTGCATAATAAAGATAATAAACTGAGTCATGAACCAGCTACATGATCCATGGCAAGTAAGGCAACAGCGGCACCTCCGCTCCATGGGATATTACCCCATTCCAAACTACCATTCCTCCATTTTCCCCAAATATACTTCTTAAATAATAACAACAATAATAATAACAATAAGAATAATAATATATTTATTTACTACAAGTACATGTACAAGGTATACAGGTCTAGCTGACATCAATGACATACTACTATATAGAAAGCCCCTTGTTATGCAGAGCATTTCGGGCAAATTGGGTCAGTTTTGTTCCAGGATGCGACCCACACCAGTCCACTAACTCCCATTTATATATGTTACTGATGGGTGAACATAGACAACCAGTGTAAAGAAACACGCCCACTGTTTCTACCCTCGCTGGAAATCTAACCCAGACCCTCGGCGTGTGAACCCAGACCCTCGCCACCAGGTCACGGGGCACAAGGAAAGCTTCACCTTGAAGCCAAACAGGATGCCTTAAGCTGTATTGATAACTTAGTAATACAACTCACTCTTACACAAATTATACACAGGTCTGCATGATGTTTTTATTGACTCTATGGTATCTTTTTCGGTATATATATGGAAAATAGTGATTCATTGTGTTTTTATTCCTCTCTATCACATCAGGTTGTCAAGTTATACGGAAACGCTACTTTTATCTTTTCGTATAACATAAGTAAATGAGAAAGTGGTATATTACCAATTGAAATGCTTACCTTATATTGACTTAAATGTTAAATCTAATATATTTTCAGATTATTAATATGTCTAGAGGCTGCATAAATTCACCAGACATATTTTTACTATTTCTGCGGGCAATTCAACCTTCAGATTCCCGGAGCAAAATTGCTCCTTTATTGAAGCGCTGCTACTTTGCATATTTTGGCTGCAAACTTGGAGACCAAGACAAACCATTTGCACCACACAAAGCTTGCAAGAGTTGCATCAGTAAGCTCCAAATGTGGTCAGTTTTAATTACCAATGGTATGGCGGGAGCAGATTAACCACTATGATGACTGCTACTTTTGTATGACTAAAGTAGCTGGATTCAACAAGAAGACTAAAGATCGCATAATATACCCAAATATTCATTCAGCATTAAGGCTGTTCCACACTCTGAAGATATTCCTGTACCTGTGTCACCTGAGACATGGCAAATTTCATCAAAGTCTGATACCAGGGATTCTAAGGAGATGGAAGTAGACTATGAACCACTAACAAATGACGATCTCAAACCCTTAAACCAAGTTGAGCTCAATGACTTGGTGAGAGACCTTAACCTTCCAAAAGAAAGTGCACAGTTACTTGGCTCTAGACTGAAGGAACACAGGCTTCTAGCTCCTGGAACAACATTCGCTTGGTACCGTCATCGTGAAGCGGAATTCACTCAGTTCTTTGATAAAGAGGAATCTTTAGTTTTCTGTTCAAATATTTCTGGCCTTATTGAACACATGGGGATGTCATACAAAGCAGATGAATGGAGACTCTTCATTGATTCTTCTAAAAGAAGTTTAAAGGCTGTACTTCTCTACAATGGCAACACAGCTGCATCTGTGCCAATTGGCCATAGTGTCCAAATGTCAGAAACTTACGCAAATAAGTACCAGAATCAAGTACCAGAATCACAATTTTCTCATTTGTGGTGATTTAAAAATTATTGGTCTCCTACTAGGTGTTCAAGGCGGATACACCAAGTATCCCTGTTTTCTGTGTCTTTGGGATAGTAGGGCAGACAGCCAACACTATGAACAAAAAGACTGGCCACCAAGAACCAGCTTCTTACCCGTAAATCACAACGTGAATACTGTGCCACTATTTGACCCCAAGAAAATTCTGATGCCACCACTCCACGTCAAATTAGGGCTTATGAAAATTTTTGTGAAGGCCTTGAACAAGAATGGGACTGTAGGCTAACTATTAGGAGCATATTTAAAAAAAAAAATTATTTGATTCATGTTAATTTGGAATTCATATGTTCTTAAAACTAACAGAATGTGTTTTTCCATTGTTACTTGCCTAATTTTAATAAAGTAACAATTTATTAAAAATTCACATTTTTTATTATCATTAATTTGTATTTTATTCAAAATCCTTACGTGATAGAGCAAAATATTTTAGATATTTACAATCAGCAGCCCAAGAATATGTAAGATCGCAACCATGAATAAAAATAAAAATTAAAAACATTAAAATGCAGACCAGTGTTAATTAGGTTGATGATTCCGTTCACCAATCCACTGGTGCAGCTGGTAGTGCTGCTGTTGTCATACTGAGTGATGGCTCTCATTAAAAAAATGGAGCACGCATCAATAACTGGGCCTCTACACGTCAGACAGAACTGTTTGCCATACTCCTTGCACTCAAATGCGTCCATGTATATAAGGTTGGCACTTTAATTGTAACTGATTCTCTGTCATCCATAAATGCTCTCAACTCATTAAGTATAAATTGTGGCATGCTTGTGTCAGAAGCCAGACACAGGTATGGTAGGATTGTGGACAGTAGAGTCAGAGTGCACATGCTGTGGATTCCATCTCACATTGGTCTTCAGTTACATTATAGAACTGATGAATTGGCTAAGTTATACTCTCTCAAAGAGGGAGTGGATTACAATCTTGGCTTGTCAGTTAGCAGTTTGAGAACAATAATACGAAATGAACTTCAACTGAATTTTATTGACTTGAGACTCAGAGAGACTGACACCAGTCAGTCCATCTATCATCATTCTATCATGCAGGAGGAGCCACATGTCTATAGTGCTTCCAACAAAATAAGCAGATTCTTGAATGTCACTACTGTTCGGCTCCGGCTGGGTTATAAATATCTTTGAGAGGCTAAATCACCACCAAATCTTTAAATGGGCCGCAGAAAACAATATGAAATTCAATGATGAGAAATTTCAATTACTCCGATATGGAAAACGTGAGGAAATTAAAAATACATCAGAGTATAAAACAAATTCCAACCACACAATAGAGCGAAAAACTAATGTAAAAGACCTGGGAGTGATCTCACCTTCAAAGACCATAACATTTTATCAATCACATCTGCTAGAAAAATGACAGAACGGATAATGAGAACCTTCAAAACTAGGGATGCCAAGCCCGTGATGACACTCTTCAGATCGCATGTTCTATCTAGACTGGAATATTGCTGCACAATAACAGCACCTTTCAAGGCAGGTGAAATTGCTGACTTAGAAAATGTACAGAGAACCTTCACAGCACACATAACTGCAATAAACCACCTCAATTACTGGGAACGTTTGAAGTTCCTAAACCTGTACTCCCTAGAACGCAGGCGGGAGAGATACATATTTATTTACACTTGGAAAATCCTAGAGGGATTAGTACCAAACTTGCTCACGATCCAACGACATTCATCTTTGCAAATATACAGGGTCTAAAGCCAGCAACAAACAACAAGATACCTTACATCCGTGGACTGATTACAGAGTCAAATGCAATGTTTGCGGCGTTCACAGAGACCCACATAAAGGATCACTTCGACAATGAAATATGGATCCCTGGCTACAACCTATACAGATGTGACAGAGGCAAAAGGGGGGGAAGGGAATGTTGGCCTGTATATCACAGAGTCACTTATATGCTCAGAACTACTAAATGCCTCAAATGATGTAGTTGAAGTATTAGCAATAAAGATCGAGAATCAAAACCTGGTCATCGTGGTTGTATACAAGCCCCCGGATGCAACGTCCCAACAATTCCAAGAACAGCTTCTGAAAATTGACTACTGTCTGGAAAACCTTCCAGCCCCTGCCCCCAACATCTTGCTCCTGGGGGACTTCAACCTAAGGCACCTAAAATGGAGGAATATTGCAAATAATGTGGTAGCAGAGATAACACCAGGATTCAGCTCAGATGAAAACTCTGCACCAAATTCACCTTAAACCAGCAAATAGTAGAACACACAAGATTGGAGAATACGCTGGACCTCATCTTCACTAACAATGATGATATGATACGAAATGTCATCATATCAAAAACGATATACTCAGATCACAACATAATAGAGGTCCAGACATGTATGAGGGGAGCCCCAGATCAACAAAATGTGATGAGTCGCGAGGGATCCTTCTCCAAATTCAACTTCAATAACAAAAACATAAGGTGGGACCAAGTAAACCAAGTCCTAATTGATATAAACTGGGAAGATAGCCTAAGCATCACGGATCCTAACCTATGTCTAGAACAAATTAACTCTGTGGCACTTGAGGTTTGCTCAAGGCAAATTCCCTTAAGGAAAAGAAGAAGATGTAAACTAGAGAGAGGCGCTCCCTATACAGGCGAAGGCAAAGAATAACAGAGCGGCTACAAGAGGTCAATATATCTGAAATACGTAGGGAGACACTGGTCAGAGAAATAGCAAACATCGAATTAAAACTAAAGGAATCTTACAGGACTCAAAACGCGGGAAAAACTAAAAGCCATAAATGAAATTGAAAGAAATCCAAAGTATTTCTTTTCTTATGCCAAAACAAAGTCGAGAACAACATCCAGTATTGGGCCCCTACTAAAACGAGATGGGTCTTACACAGATGACAGCAAGGAAATGAGTGAGTTACTAAAGTCCCAGTATGACTCAGTTTTTAGTGAGCCGCTAACCAGACTGAAAGTTGAAGACCTAAATGATTTTTTTATGAGAGTGCCACAAAACCTGGTAGACACAAGCCTATCTGACATTACCCTGACGCCACATGACTTGGAAAAGGCGATAAATGACATGCCCATGCACTCCGCACCAGGCCCTGACTCATGGAACTCAGTGTTTATTAAGAACTGCAAGAAGGGGATTCTTGCAGTTCTTTTAACATTCTATGGAGAGGGAGCATGGACACTGGGGTCGTCCCGCAGTTACTAAAAACAACAGACATAGCCCCACTCCACAAAGGGGGCAGTAAAGCAATAGCAAAGAACTACAGACTAATAGCGCTAACGTCCCATATCATAAAAATCTTTGAAAGGGTTCTAAGAAGCAAGATCGCCACTCATCTAGATAACCATCAATTACACAACTCAGGGCAGCATGGGTTTAGAGCAGGTCGCTCCTGTTTGTCCCAACTACTGGACCACTACGACAAGGTCCTGGATGCTCTAGAAGATAAACAGAATGCAGATGTAATATACACAGACTTTGCAAAAGCCTTTGACAAGTGTGACCATGGTGTAACAGCACACAAAATGCGTGATAAAGGAATAACAGGAAAAGTTGGTAGATGGATCTAACAAGTAGAAGACAAAGAGTAGTAGTCAACAGAGTAAAGTCTGAGGCGGCTACGGTGAAAAGCTCTGTTCCACAAGGCACAGTACTCGCTCCCATCCTGTTCCTCATCCTTATATCGGACATAGACAGGGATATCAGCCACAGTGCCGTGTCTTCCTTTGCAGATGACACCTGAATCTGCATGACAGTGTCCACCATTGAAGACACTGCAAGGCTCCAAGCAGACATAAACCAAATCTTTAAATGGGATGCAGAAAACAATATGAAGTTCAATGATGAGAAATTTCAATTACTCCGAGATGGAAAACGTGAGGAAATTAAAATCTCATCTGAGTATAAAACAAATTCCAACCACACAATAGAGAGAAAAACTAATGTCAAAGACCTGGGAGTGATCATGACAGAGGATCTCACCTTCAAGGACCATAACACTTTAGCAATCGCATCTGCCAGAAAAATGACCTTCAAAACCAGGGATGCCAAGCCCATGTTGACACTTTTCAGGTCGCTTGTTCTGTCTAGGCTGGAATATTGCTGCACACTAACTGCACCTTTCAAGGCAGGTGAAATTGCTGAACTAGAAAATGTGCAGAGAACCTTCACGGCACACATAACTACAATAAACCACCTCAATTACTGGGAATGCTTGAAGTTCCTAAACCTGTACTCCCTGGAACGCAGGCGGGAGAGATACATTATTATATACACTTGGAAAATCCTAGATTAATACCAAACTTGCACACGAGAGTCACTCCCTACGAAAGCAAAAGACTAGGAAGACGATGTAACATCCCCCCAATGAAAAGCAGGGGTGCCACTAGCACGTTGAGAGACAACACAATAAGTGTCAGGGGCCCAAGACTGTTCAACTGCCTCTCAGCATACATAAGGGGGATTGCCAATAGACCCCTGGCTGTCTTCAAGCGGGCACTGGACAGGCACCTAAAGTCGGTACCTGACCAGCCAGGCTGTGATTTGTACATTGGACTGCGTGCGGCCAGCAGTAACAGCCTGGTTGATGAGGCCCTGATCCACATTGAGGCCTGCTCCCAGACCGGGCCGCGGGGGCGTTGACCCCCGGAATCCTCTCCAGGTATACTCCAGGTATACCACCAGATGTAGACTAAACGAAATGTAAATTTTGCTAGATGGACTATTGTCACACCCTGCGTCATTATGTACTAGTGTGTGATAAAATTAATGAATTCAGAGACAACTCACTCAGAAATTTTTAAGAAATGGCAAAGTATTTTATCCCCAGTGGTATATTACAGACCATTCTGGAAAAATACCCCTGACTTTGCTCACTGTAAATGAAGCATTTCCACGTGTGTGTGTGTGTGCTTGTATATGTGTGTTTGTGAACGCACGCGTGTGTGTGTACTCACCTATTTGTGGTTGCAGGGATCGAGTCATAGCTCCTGGGCCCGCCTCTTCAGTGATCGCTACTAGGTCACTTTCTCCCTGCTCCATGAGCTTCATCAAACCTCAACTTAAAACTATGTATGATTCTTGCCTTCACTACGTCACTTTCCAGACTATTCCACTTCCTGACAACTCTGTGAATGAAAAAAATACTTCCTAACAGCCCTTTGACTCATCTGAGTCTTCAACTTCCAATTGTGGCTCTTTGTTTCTGTGTCCCATCTCTGGAACATCCTGTCTTTGTCCATTTTGTCAATTCCTCACAGTATTTTATATATCGTTATCATGTGTCCCTAACTCTCCTATCCTCCAATTTCCCTTAACCTTTCTTCACAGGACATTTCCCTTAGCTCTGGGACTAGTCTTGTTGCAAACCTTTGCACTTTCTTTAATTTCTTGATGTGCTTGACCAGGTGTGGGTTCTAAACTGGCGCTGCATACTCCAATACGGGCCTGACGTACACGGTGTATGGAGTCTTGAACGATTCTTTACTGAGGTGTCGGAACGCAATTCTTAGGTTTGCCAGGCGCCCATTTGCTGCAGCAGTTATCTGGTTGATGTGCGCCTCAGGAGATGTGCTCAGTATTATATTCACCCTAAGATCCTTTTCCTTGAGTGAGGCTTGCAGTCTTTAGCCACCTAGTTTATATTCTGTCTGCGGTCTTCTTTGCTCTTCCCTGATCTTCATGACTTTGCATTTGGTGGGTTAAATTCGACGAACCAGTTGCTGGACCAGGCTTCCAACCTGTCCAGGTCTCTTTGAAGTCCTGCCTGATCCTCATCCGATTTAATTCTCCTCATTAACTTCACATCATCTGCAAACAGGGACACTTCTGAGTCTATCCTTTCCGCCATGTCATTCACATATACCAAAAACAGCACTTGTCCTAAGACTGACCACTGTGGAACCCCACTCGTCACAGGCGCTCACTCTTACACCTCGTCACGTACCATGACTCGTTGTTGCCTCCCTGTCAGGTATTCTCTTAATCTATTGCAGTGCCCTTCCTGTTATGCTTGCCTGATCCTCTAGCTTTTGCACTAATTTCTTGTGAGAAACTGTGTCGAAGGCTTTCTTGTAGTCCAAGAAGATGCAATCTACCCACCCCTCTCTCAAGTGTCTTACTCCCATTACTGTGTCATAAAATTCCAGTAGGTTTGTGACACAGGATTTCCCTTCCTTGAAACCGTGCTGGTTGTCGTTTATATGCTTGTTCTAGATGCTCCACCACTCTAATCCTGATAATCTTCTCCATGATTTTGCATAACACGCCAGTGACACTGGTCTGTAGTTTAATGCCTCATATCTGTTTTCTTTCTTAAAAATTGGGACTACATTTGCCACCTTCCACACCTCAGGTGTGGATGTGTTGAAGATTGTTGTTAGTGGCACACACAGCGTCTCTGCTCCCTCTCTAAGGACCCGCGGAAAGATGTCCAGTCCCACTGCCTTTGAGGTATCAAGTTCACTTAGCAGCTTCTTCACCTCCTCCTCGGTTGTGTGTAATTTCATCCAGCACTTGTTGGTGTATTCCTTGTTTGTGTACCCCTCCCCCCCGCCTCTATTCTGATTTCCTGGAGTTCTTCCTGTCTCCTCTGTAAATACTTCTTTAAATCTCATGTTGAGCTCCTCACATACCTCCTCAGCCTGTTTTCTTCCTGATCTGACTATACAACAGCTTCGGGTCAGACTTGACTTTAATAATAATAATATCTTTATTTACTACAAGTACTTGTACATGGTATACAGGCCAGCTGACATCAATGACATACTACTATATAGAAAGTCCCTTGTTATGCAGAGCATTTCGGGAATATTAGATCCTTGTCCCAGGATGCGACCCACACCAGTCGACTAACTCCCAGGTACCCATTTTACTGATGGGTGAACATAGACAACCAGTGTTAAGAAACACGCCCAATATTTCTATCCTCGCTGGGAATCGAACGCAGACCCTTGCCGTGTGAAGCGAGAGCTTCAGCGACCAGGCCACGGGGCACTTTCGATGCTATGTCGTTTCCGTATTGTCGCTGGGCCTCCTTCCTTATCTGTGCTTATTCGTGTCTGTCTCTTCGACTAATCTCTTTATTTTCTTGGGTCCTTTATCTTCTGTACTTTTTCCATTCTTTAGCACATTAAGTTTTTGCCTCCCTACACTTTTGGGTGAACCAAAGACTCGTTCTGGTCTTCCCATTATTTCTGTTGCCCTTGGAAACAAACCTCTCGTCTGCCTCCTTGCATTTTGTTGCCACATAGCCCATCATTTCGTTTACTGTGTGTGTGTGTGCGTATACCTGAAGTATACTTGGAGAGGGTTTCGGGGGTCAACGCCTCCGCGGCTCGGTCTGTGACCAGACCTCATGGAGGATCAGGGCCTGATCAACCAGGCTGTTATTGTTGGCCTCACACAACCCGACGTACGAACCACAGCCCGGCTGGTCAGGTGCTATAATGGCATCATTTGTATTTTTATTAGGCCTGAATCTTATACATATATATATATATATATATATATATATATATATATATATATATATATATATATATATATATATATATATATATATATATATATATATATATATATATGCTAGGAATTCTCAAGAGGAGGCGAAATATTCACAAACACTGATCTCTGGCCGAAGGAGACTCGAACCTACGAACCTTGTGACAAGGTACGCAGTGCTTAACCGCTCTCGCTAGACGTTGATGGCATATACAGTACATGAGGTGTGAGAGATACATGTCTAGTACATATCGTGTCGTGTTTGTCACTGATTATAATGTGAAAATCTCTTCCAATCTCTTCCAACTCCTCAGAGCTGGGGCGCGTACCCAAAATACAGCAGGCATTACCCCTTTGAACAGCATCGCTGAGTCGCTGGAACAGAAAACTAGCTGCCCTAGGATCCCTAGTTACCCTGTTGAGTATTTTGCATAGCTCCTTGAGGAACTTAGATGCACTCTTTCCCCATGAGCCAAGGGTCTCCGAGCCTATGGGAACAAACATATAATGATGGGCAAGTTCTCCGTATTTTCTCAACTTTTGGGACTCCCTGAAGCTGGCAGCTGCCCTCTCTTCCTCCCTGGTGTATTGGAGATAGGTATCAGCCAAGGTAGCTGTACATGTGTAGTCCCACACCACCTGATTGCCGTCTGTCCAGGCTTG
>WNWK01046227.1:0-14397 GCA_009830355.1 Cherax destructor | reverse complement strand
AACCCCCCCAAAATGACTTCAGGTAACAAGTCCTTATCTGGGGTTTTTCCCTTCTTTTTCTTTTAATACCACTGGGACCAGCTTGGAGTCACTGGATCCCTGCCTCGTGAAATAACGTTCACAGTCCTCTGTTTTGGCATCTAATTTTTTTCCCTGAAGTGCAACATGGCTCTGTGCTGAACTGGTGCACTTCAGTGATTTTCAGCTCATGTTTGTCTGAGCTGGCTGCCTCACCTGTCTCACAACACTGTGTATGTCACTACGTTTCTTAAACCTCTCAAACCAGCCTCTGCTGGCTTTAAAATCACTCTCCTCACCATTGGTTCCAGGCATTGTCTTGACAAGATCTTGCAACTTCCTTGTTTTCATAAATTATCACCGTGGAAATACTATCACCTGCTAATTGTTTATTGTTTATCCACACCATCAACAGCTTCTCAACCTCATCCACTGTTTTTGATCTCTTTTTCGTTAACATATCAACCCCTTTTGCAACATTAGCTTCCTTAATCTCATTTCTTTGCCAATATAGTGCCGTCTAGATTTTTTTTCTTGTACAACCTGGCAAGCTCACCACACGTACGCCACTCTCATATTTTCAATCTCTTTCTTCAGTTCGATGGTGGTCCTCACTCTCTTTACCACAGGGTGCCACTAGGAAGCTTCTTTGGACCCATGGTGACTTATTTCACAGTGACAATCACTAAATCACCAAAAATACAACAAAAGTATTGTGAATGTTTGAAAGAGCGCCCTGGGTAATGTTCTCTCAATGGTAAACAACGCTAACTGGCGTCCTGTGCAGGCGCTTGGCGGGCGGACAGGTCTGGTACGGTTTGCTTCACGAGTAAATGTTCGCTACGTGAGAAAAATAGTTTGAGAAAAAGTGTTCATTATACCATTTGTTCGCTATATGGAGCGTTTGTTAGGCGGGGTCCACTGTATATTATTATTATTATTATAATTGGGAAGCGCTAAACCAGTAGGATTATACAGTGCCTGTGTTGTGTGGGGTTCTTGAATGGATTTGGTAATAACACAGATGCAGATTAGTTGGTAACTTATATATTGGTGATAATAATGGGAGAACACTCAGACCTGACCTGTCGTCTCTGTACTCTGCTCTGAACTGACGCTGGTGAGCGAGAGCTCACGGCATTCAAAGGGTGACCTCTGACATGGCTTAGGTCAGCAGAAAGACTAGTAACGAACAGTGATCACGTGAAAGGCTTGCAACTCACTAACGGTTGGTAAGATTACTATTACTACTGATACCTGTGGGGAAAGGGGATGGAAGGTATTCAGGCTTAATTTAGGGAACTGGAGCACAGATATAATTCCCTAGATCAAGAGCCCTCACCAGCATCAAGGAAGCTCGCATCCTGAATTTTGCTCGTATCCAGAAACAAAAATCGACCGAGCGACTGCTTGTATCCTGAAAACTCGTATGGTGGGGCACTCGTAAGCTGAGGTTCCACTGTATTAGTAATGTTCTGTTATATACTATTTACATATGTACAGTCACTGGACATGTTCCTAGAACTACTGCAGTCTGTGGAAGTCTTGAAACAAGGTGTCATGCACAGTGGTGTCTTACATTCCTTGCACATAAACCGAGTGTCTGCATCTTTGTGGCCGTCATTTTGTTTGTGAACAGACAAAACATCTCTTCTGAGCCAATTTCTTCTTAGTTGAAGGAAGCTGTATTAGAAGTGATCACTTTCCCGCCTCAAACGATTGGGTAATCGGTGATCAGTCGTGGACGGTTTTGTATAGCAGGTGTTGTGACCTGGTACTTGATTATTAATTGTCTGATGACAGATAAACAAAATTCACCATACAGTGGTCTGTTGCCGGTCTTCATTTGGTACATATTACATATATGCATTGAGCATTGAAATGTCCATGAGATGGAAGAAAATTTCATGTACCACATGTAACTCTTATGAACAGAATTGGCAAAACCACTTGCATGTCACATTTGTGAACCAAATGCATGTTTTGTGTATAGTCAATCACTGTTGCTAGTTTTAGAATAGGTTCATTCATCGCCTATCCACCTTGCCACTGTCTTTCATTTCGCTCTGGTGAATGGATTGGATGTCAACAATGTGACATCTTGTTTGTCATGCCACCATAATGCCATGATGTCATTGGGAGCAAACACGTGCACCTCACCACTGAGTGCCTCTGTTGAATCTGGGCATATGTTTACAATTAGAACACACTGTGCCACACACGTCTGTCGTGTTCAATTGCAAGAAATCAGTAAGGGGCTTGTGTACCAGTTATCAGTATACTACATGTATAATGTATGCCCCTTACCAAGATATGGTACCTTCATTGTTCTCACTACATCACCCGAGATACCCAATAACATCCTGGTATCTTTCAGTGTTTTACTTCCCATGTATACAGTTATGTCCAATACAAGGCCATTGTCACAGTCACAGAATACAAACAGTTTTATACCAAAGCATTTTCTCTGCTCGGTATATACTGCTTGAATGACACTCTACCTTGAACAAAATCAAAGACTTGTCAATTACAAGATTTTTGAAGGGATATACATAAGTACATGTTGAACATTTCTAATCTTGTATAACCTGTCATTTCTGTCAGGCCTGGTTTTGTCAGAGAAGTGCAACACGTAACAGTAAGATAAACTCTCTTACTGGGATGATATCACTGAAGGCTGGGGTACAAATTAGCATATCTGTGGACCAGTATGATTTTATATTATGCTTATAGACATGAGGCATAAGCATTATTGTTGCAAAAAGTATCACATTTCAGCCACAGTTGTCTCCTTTCACCAGTGTAGTCTTGACTGTGGTGATAACATTGTACTTGCCATGGTGTAATTAAAATACTTGTTACTTTCCCTGACAATGTTTTCCATCAAGGGCTGGTCAAAGAATAGTTCAAAGAATTGCAGTTCACTTGCAGTGTTTCTATGGGAACAAGAATCAGGAATCCACTTTGAGTGTCATCAACTGATGGGGATTGGGAACAAAATTAGGATTTTGCTGCCAATCCCAGATACGGTTTGCTTGTGGGTACTGGACATCATAAGCTGGCTGTGGTTGTAGTTGTGGAGGTTGTGGTGTGGGTCTGGATGACGATGCACTTTGTCCTGGACCTGCTGAGTCAGTGGCTTGGGTCACAGCCTGGGCTGGTGCCGCATGCTGCATGCCTGTGGCACCACCACCACCTACTGACGCATGTGGTCTATCCATCCCAATTGTAGCACATCATCACTACTTTCACTTTCTATTCCAATTGTAGGGCCACAGGATGTACTCCTTCCACTTGGAATTGCATATGGTACACTATCCGAGCGCATGCGGCGTTGTATAAACTGACGCTTCACTGGTGAATACAGTAGACCGTCATTTAGCACAAGTTTATGTGGCACGATTTGGGTATTGCACGATTGAAGAATTGCGGCACATTTTTATCTAACATTACGTAAAATTAACTTTACACAGTTCGTGGGAGGGGAAAAAATTTTGAGCGCGCGGTCGCCCGCGGTGGGTTAAACCATTGAGTCAGTGGGGAGACCTACTGCTATCCCCGCCACCTCACTCACCCACACAACCCTCCCAGCGTTCAGTTTGGTTGATACGCGTGCAGGACAACAATAATCGAAGCTCGCTGTGTTTATTTACATACATTTTCTCATTTTCATTGTATTTTGACAAATCTGCTAGCAATCATGGCACTCAGTAAGCATACAAGTGTTCCAGCAAGTGACAAGAAAAGGTTTCAGTGTTCAAGTCTAGGAATTACAAAGAAAATCGAGATATTAGATAAGCTTAAGAGTGGCTCACGTGTGGTGGATATAGTGAGGGGCCTATGGCCTTAATGAAGCGTCAGTTCGTACAATTAGGAAGAATGAGGCGAATATACGAGCTTGTGTAATGAATAACCCAAAATGTCATCTCATGAAAAGAATGAAACGTAGGTCCTAACAAGTAAATTAAACAGAAAGCTTGTTTCTTGAGTGAATCGAACAAAAACAAAGAAAGGTACACCACTTAATTTCCTCTTAATTAGGGAAAAGGCCTTACAGTTGTTTAAAGCAGTGTGTGATTTGGAAGGAAGGCCTGAAAACGAGTGTGTGTTTAGCACAGGCTGGTTCCACAACTTTAAGTTGCATAATAAGTTACATAATACAGTGGTCCCTCGGTTTTCGTGCATCTCCAAACTCGAACATTTATGTAAGTGTATTTTCGTAAGTGCTGTTGCAAGTGTATTTTTGGGGGTCTGAAATAGACTAACCTACGTGACATTATTTCTAAGGAAGTAAATTGCTCGGTAATGGCACTTGAACAGCATTCTGGAACGAATTTTCGGCGAAAACTGAGGGACCACTGTACAGTGGACCCCGGTGTTCGTTATGCTCCAAACTCGAACAATTAAGTAAGTGTATTTTTGTAAGTGCTTTTGTAAGTGTATTTTTGGGGGTTTAAAAGGACTAGTCTAATTTACATTACAGTCATCCTCGGTTTTCGGTTTTAATCCGCTCCAGATGGATCGCTAAAACCAAAATCGCAAAACCAAAACTATTTTCCCATAAGAAATAATGGAAATTCAATTAATCCGTTTCAGAAACCCAGAAGTTTGGAAAAAAAAATTTGGGGGCCTTAAAGATAGATTTACATGCACAAATGAATGAAATGAATGTGGCACTTACCCTTACTGAAGACTGATGGTGTTGGATGGAAGAGAGATAAGAGGGAGAGGGTAGAAACCCTACTTTTTGAAGGGAATCCCCTCATAAGGACTCTAGGTAACAAGTCCTCATCTGGGGTCACTTCCTTCTTTGTCTTTTAATCCCACTAGGACCAGCTTGTGATTCACTGCACACCTGTGGCACTAAATATCTCTCCAGAGAGCTCTGTATCTGGCGGTTCTTTAAAATGTCCCTAAAATGGGACATGGAATTGTCATTGTAAAAGTAGCCAGCACGGATTGCAACATCTTTGTCAGGGTGATGTTCCTCCACAAATGATTGCACCCTACTCCACATTGCACAAATCTCCTTAATCTCTGAAGAAGGCACCTTACATCTTTCTTCCTCCACTGAAGCAATTTCCTCAGATCTGTTTTGTTGTTGTTGCAGCTCAAGCTCTTGCAGCTCTTCAGTGGTTAGATCTTCATTGTGGTCCTCCACCAACTCTTCCACATCCTCTCCATTCACATCCAACCCCATAGAAGTCCCCAATTCCACAATACTTTCCACAACTTCCATAGGCTCATCAGGGTTAGCTTCAAACCCTTCAAAATCCCTCTTTGTACACAATCTGGCCACAACTTTCTCCACAGAGTTCATCGTCCTGGAGGTCACTCCTGCCAAGCTTTATCTATAAGGCCTATGCAATGGAAGATATCAAGTGACCCTTCCAGAACTCTTTTAGGGTCAATCTAGTGTCTGAGGTTACATCAAAGCACCTTTGAAACATTGCTTTGGTGTACAGTTTTTAAAGTTTGCAATGACCTGCTGGTCCATGGGCTGGAGGAGAGGAGTGGTGTTAGGAGGCAAGAACTTCACTTTTACAAATCTGAATTCCTTAGGCATTTGGTCTTCCAAGTCTTGAGGATGACCAGGAGCATTGTCCATTACCAGGAGGCACTTAAGTGGCAATTTATTCTCCAATAGATATTTCTTCACACTGGGGCCAAACACTTGATTAAACCATTCCAGGAAAATTTCCCTAGTGACCCATGCCTTAGCATTAGACTTCCAAAACACACACAATTTACCTTTGTCAACACTGTATTTGCCGAACACTCTGGGATTTTCAGAGTGATACACGAGTAAAGGCTTCACTTTTAAATCCTCACTAGCGTTCCCACATAACATAAGAGTTAGCCTGTCTTTCATAGGCTTGTGTCCTGACATTGCCTTTCCTCCTGTGTGATGTAGGTCCTCCTTGGCATTTTCTTCCAAAAGAGGCCTGTTTCGTCACAATTAAACACTTGTTGGGGTTTAAATTCTTCTGCCTCTACATATTGTTTAAACTCGCGCACAAATTTTTCAGCCCCATCTTTATCTGAACTGGCACCTCACCATGCCTTGCAACACTGTGTATGCCAGTTCGCTCTTGAAGTTTTCGAACCAGCCTTTGCTGGCCTTAAATTCATCAACCTCAACACTGGTTCCAGGCATTTTCTTTACAAGATCGGCATGCAACAGCCTTGCTTTTTCACATATGATGGATTGCACAACACTATCACCCGCTAGCAGTTTTTGGTTTATCCACACCAATAACAATTTCTCCATATTTTCCATTGTTTGTGATCTCTGTTTCGTTATCGTATTCACCTTTTCCAACATTAGTTTCGTGATTTCCTTTCTTTGCCACAATGGAACTGATGGTTGAGGGGTTTTTTCTTGTATATCCTGGCGAGCTCGCAATATGTACACCACTATCATATTTTTCTATTATTTCTTTCTTCAGTTCTATTGTTTTCCCTCACTTTCTTTACCAAAGAACTGGCACTAGGAGCTTTCTTTGGGCCCATGGTAGCTTATTTAGTAGTCACACACAATAATCATGGCCAAAAACAATGAATTGTTAATAAATGTTTTGTATAAACTCCTGGGGAGATGTTCACTCAAGCGCAACAATGCTAGACTGCGTGGCAATGTGCGGGGGAGGTGCGTGGGCGGGCCTACGGCCTTTGTATGTGCGGCACTAGTGGACAGGTCCCATACGATCGGCGAAAACTAAAATAATCGGCGAAGACTAAGACAAATTTTCCCTGAAAAAGTCGGTGAAAACCAAAATCGGCGATAACTGGGACAAGCGAAAAACCCAGGGATGACTGTATTCCTTATGGGAATAAATTTTGTTGGTAATGGCACTTGAACAGCATTCTGGGAAAGAATAAATTACGAAAACCTGGGGTCCACTGTATTAAGTTCTGGTGAAAGTGCTTCAGCTGATCATACAGCAGCAAGTAAATTCCTGTTGAATTTCAGGAACTTAAAGTGGTCCCCCGGTTTTCGTACATCTCCAAACTTGAACATTTATGTAAGTGTATTTTCGTAAGTGCTGTTGCAAGTGTATTTTGGGGGGCTGACATAGACTAACCTACGTGACATTATTTCTTAAGGAAGTAAATTGCTCGGGAATGGCACGGAACAGCATTCTGGGAACGAATTTTCGGCGGAAACTGAGGGGCCACTGTACAGTGGACCCCGGTGTTCGTTATGCTCCAAACTCGAACAATTAAGTAAGTGTATTTTTGTAAGTGCTTTTGTAAGTGTATTTTTGGGGGTTTAAAAGGACTAGTCTAATTTACATTATTCCTTATGGGAATAAATTCGTTTGGTAATGGCACTTGAACAGCATTCTGGAATGAATAAATTACGAAAACCTGGGGTCCACTGTATTAAGTTTTCTGGTGAAAGTGCTTCAGCTGATCATACAGCAGCAAGTAATTTCCCCGCTGAATTTCAGGGAAATTAAAGTGGTCCTCGGTTTCGTGCATCTCCAAACTTGAACATTTATGTAAGTGTATTTTCGTAAGTGCTGTTGCAAGTGTATTTTTGGGGTCTGAAATAGACTAACCTTTCGTGACATTATTTCTTAAGGAAGTAAATTCATTCGGTAATGGCACTTGAGCAGCATTCTGGGAAAGAAATTTCGGCGAAAACCAGGTACCACTGTATTTCTGAGAGTGGCTATGAGCCACATCAGTGTTTAATGCTGACGAGACAAGTGTTTTCTGAAGAAAATGCCAAATACAAACTTATATCAGTCAGCAAGAGAAAAGTGCACCAGGCTTCAAGACAGCAAAGGATCGCTTCACCTTCTCCTTTGAGGTAATGCATCAGGTGATTTCAAGTAAGCCCATGGTTATTTACCACTCTAGGAATTCGCAAGAGCAGGCGAAATATTCACAAACACTGATCTCTGGTCGACGGAGACTCGACCCTACGAACCTTGTGTCGATGCATGCAGGGGATGAGATGAAAGCTGTAAGCCACCTGCCTGAAAGCTGGGTGCCTTGGATCAACGTCTAGCGTGAGCTAGATGCCAAGGTATTGGTCCAGTGTGGTATGGTCGGTAAAGCACTGCGTTCCTGTCACAAGGTTCGTAGGGCTCGAGTCTCCGTTGGCCAGAGATCAGTGTTTGTGAATATTTCGCCTGCTCTTGCGAATTCCTAGCATTGTATAAATCTCTAGTTGTGTCGATGCATGCAGGGGATGAGATGAAAGCTGTAAGCCACCTGCCTGAAAGCTGGGTGCCTTGGATCAACGTCTAGCGGAGCTAGATGCCAAGGTATTGGTCCAGTGTGGTATGGTCGGTAAAGCACTGCGTTCCTGTCACAAGGTTCGTAGGGTCGAGTCTCCGTCGGCCAGAGATCAGTGTTTGTGAATATTTCGCCTGCTCTTGCGAATTCCTAGCATTGTATAAATCTCTAGTTGTGTCGATGCATGCAGGGATGAGATGAAAGCTGTAAGCCACCTGCCTGAAAGCTGGGTGCCTTGGATCAACGTCTAGCGTGAGCTAGATGCCAAGATATTGGTCCAGTGTGGTATGGTCGGTAAAGCACTGCGTTCCTGTCACAAGGTTCGTAGGGTCGAGTCTCCGTCGGCCAGAGATCAGTGTTTGTGAATATTTCGCCTGCTCTTGCGAATTCCTAGCACATATGCTGCTATGTATGATAATCTTTGTAACTGTATCTGTGTATACCTGAATGAACTTACTTACAGTTTGCAGGAAGAAAAAAACAATAACCATTCCCTCAAGCAGCCGGTGCTAATGTTGTGGAACAGCTGGGGAGACCACCCGCCTTCCCATGCTTCCCCCCACCCCCCACAACACCCCACCATCCCAGCATTCGTATTCCATACGCGTCAAGCTAGCTGTTTGTGAAGAATAAGAGAGAGTGAATTGTGTTTTGATCTTTAAATTACTATATCTTGTATCTGCCAAGCAATCATGTCACCCAGTAGGCTTACCAGTATTGCTCAAAGTGGCAAGAAAAGGTATAAGTATTTATTAAGTCTTAGAATTAACGAAGAAAAAGATATTAGACAAGACATAACCTGTGGCTGTAATGAAGTGTTACTTTGTACACATAAAAAGATGTAAACATAAGTTTGTGTGACTAACTTACTGACTGACTGGACTGACTTACTGAATGACTTGACTGACTGACTGACTGAATGACTTGACTGACTGACTGAATGACTTGACTGAATGACTTGACTGACTGACTTACTGAATGACTTGACTGACTGACTTACTGAATGACTTGACTGACTGACTTACTGAATGACTTGACTGATTGACTTACTGAATGACTTGACTGATGACTTACTGGACACTGACACTAATGACTGACTGACTATTACTGAATGACTTGACTGACTGACTTACTGAATGACTTGACTGACTTACTGAATGACTTGACTGACTGACTTACTGAATGACTTGACTGACTGACTTACTGAATGACTTGACTGACTGACTTACTGAATGACTTGACTGACTGACTTACTGAATGACTTGACTGACTGACTTACTGAATGACTTGACTGACTGACTTACTGAATGACTTGACTGACTGACTTACTGAATGACTTGACTGACTGACTTACTGAATGACTTGACTGACTTACTGAATGACTTGACTGACTGACTTACTGAATGACTTGACTGACTGACTTACTGAATGACTTGACTGACTGACTTACTGAATGACTTGACTGACTGACTTACTGAATGACTTGACTGACTGACTTACTGAATGTCTTGACTGACTTACTGAATGACTTGACTGACTTACTGAATGACTTGACTGACTGACTTAATGAATGACTTGACTGACTTACTGAATGACTTGAATGACTGACTTACTGAATGACTTGACTGACTTACTGAATGACTTGACTGACTGACTTACTGAATGACTTGATTGACTGACTTACTGAATGACTTGACTGACTTACTGAATGACTTGACTGACTGACTTACTGAATGACTTGACTGACTGACTTACTGAATGACTTGACTGACTGACTTACTGAATGACTTGACTGACTGACTTACTGAATGACTTGACTGACTGACTTACTGAATGTCTTGACTGACTTACTGAATGACTTGACTGACTTACTGAATGACTTGACTGACTGACTTAATGAATGACTTGACTGACTTACTGAATGACTTGAATGACTGACTTACTGAATGACTTGACTGACTGACTTACTGAATGTCTTGACTGACTTACTGAATGTCTTGACTGACTTACTGAATGACTTGACTGACTTACTGAATGACTTGACTGACTTACTGAATGACTTGTCTGACTGACTTAATGAATGACTTGACTGACTTACTGAATGACTTGACTGACTTACTGAATGACTTGTCTGACTGACTTAATGAATGACTTGACTGATTTACTGAATGACTTGACTGACTGACTTACTGAATGACTTTATTAAAGTTAGAGACACTCAGTACAACCATCGACTTCAGTTCCAGAATCTCTACTATCCACCTCAGCCCAGTAGGGCCACAGCATAACTCTCCACTCTCTTCACAATCATTCACAAACATCAGCACCCACAATTTAAGGTAAATACTATTATTTCTGTTACATTTGTAGTCTTAAGCAGTAAAAACAACATAATACATCACAATAATGAACTACAATTACATATTCTCTTTTATATTTGTAAGATCTGTTGGTCTAAAAAAAACTTGTTTGGCTTTTTGGGGACTCTTAGGAACGTAACCCTATTTTTCCCCATAAGTGCTTTTAATTATCTAACACGATTTTAGCTAACACAATGTTTTCAGGAACGTAACTACCGTGCTAAATGAGGGCCTACTGTATACAAATGTACAGTCACTGGACACTTTCCTAGAACTCCTGCAGCTTGTGGAATTCTTTGAAACATGGGTATATGCACAGTGGTGTTTTACACTCCTCACACATATAACAAGTGTCTCTGCGTTTTTGTGGGCGTTTTGTGGTATGTTTACAGACAAAACACCTCTTCTGAGCACTTTTCTTGAAAGTTGTAGCAGGCAGTTGTATGGGGTAGTGATCACCAGGCCTCAGACGAGAGGGCATGTGTTGATAATTTCGTGGGCGCTGGTCAATTGCAGGTGTTGTTCCTTGGTACTTGAATATTATTTGTCTGATGACTGACAAACAAAATTCACCATATTTGGGTTTGTTGTTGGTCTTCAACTTGTACATGTTATAAGCATTCAGCATAGAAATGTCAAGAAGATGGAAAAAGAGTTTTATGTACCACTTATAACTCTTGCGGACACAATCAGCAAACCCAATCGGCATGTCACATTTGTCCACTAAGTGCATATTGAGGTTGTAGTCCATCACAGCTGCAGGTTTTAGAATGGGTTCATTGGTCTCTCTATTCTGCCTTCTACTGTCTACCATTTCGTGTCCGTGAACTGATGTCAACAATGTGACATCACGTTTGTCTTGCCACTGAAATGCCATGATGTCATTGGCAGCAAACACCTGCACTTCACCTCTACGAGTGCCAGCGTCGAACCTAGGCATATGTTTACGATTTCCACGTACTGTACCACACACGTCTGTCATGTTCACTCACAAGAAATCACTGAGTATAGGGCTTGTGTACCAGTTATCAGTATATGATATATGCCCCTTACCAAGATATGGTTCCATCATTGTTCTAACCACATCACCAGAGATACCCAATAACTTTGTGGTATCTCTCAATGTATTACTGCCAGTGTACACAATTAGATCCAGAACCAGACCACTTTTGCAATCACACAGTACAAATAACTTTATACCAAAGCATTTCCTCTTGTTTGGTATATACAGTGGTACCTCGAGTTACGATGGTCCCCAAAATCGCCCTTTTATGTAAGTATATTTTTTTAAATGCTTTTGTAAGTATATTTTTGGGGGTGTAAAAGGGCTAGTCTATTTTACATTATTCCTTATGGGGATAAATTCGTTTGGTAATGGCACTTGAACAGCATTCTCGAACGAAAAAAATATCGTAACTCGAGGTACCACTGTACTGCTTGAATGACAGTCTGCCTTTGAACAAAATCAAAGACTCATCAATAACAAGCTTCCTGAAGGGATAAAAATACATACAGCACTTTTGTTTCAGGTACATAAACACATTCCTGATCTTATTTAACCTGTCGTTTCTGTCCGGCCTAGTTTTGTCTGGTATAATATCACTAAAACCTGGGGTTGAAATCAGGTGTTCTGTCGACCAATATGTGGTGACAGTGTGCTTATACACATGTGACATAAGCATTATTGTGGCAAAGAACAAGTACATCTCTGCCACAGTTGTGTCCTTCCACTGGTGTAGCCGTGACCTTGGTGAAAGAAATGTGTTTGCCATGGTGTACTCATAGTATGTGTTGCTTTCCCTGACAATAATGTCCATCAGGGGTTCATCGAAGAATAACTGAAAGCATTCTAGTTCAGTAGCATTGTTCCCAAGTGTACACGATGGCCGTATTTCACTTTGTGCTTCATCAAAGTCATGGGGATTGGGAACAAAATTGTCACCTTGCTGCCAATCCCAGATGCGGTCTGCTGGTGGGTACTGGATATTGACAGGTGGTTGTGGTTGTGCAGGTTGTGGTTGTGGAAGTGTGGGGGTGGTTGAGGGTGGTTGTGGCTGTGCTGAGTTAGCAGCGTAGGTAGCAGCGTGGCCCGCTCGTGGTGCCACATGACTCATGCCACCGCCAACACCACCACTACCACCATCTGCCCCACGCACATTACGCATCCCCATTGTAACAATATCGTCATCTTCACTATCAATTCATGGTGTAGGGTCAAGAGATGTACTCCGAGATTTATTCCTTTTCCTTGGAATAGCATATGGCACACTACCAAAACACATGTAGCATCGTACATACTGCCGCTTCACTGGAGAATACTCTCCCTCACTGTCGCCACTAGAATTGCTTTCAATAACTTTGAAATCACTGTCATTATCACTTACACTGCTCACATCAGAGTCCTGTACACGGTGAAATAGTTTCCTCTTTCGTCCTGGTAAAAGTGAACGTGAATGAGATGGCCCAGCACCAGAGGTGGAAGGTTGTGGGTCATCTGGGTTTTCATCACTAATTATGTTTTCCTGGGCACTGCTTTCGGTCACACCCTTTTGAAAACCATGGAATTCACTTTCACTGTTCATTGTTCTTAAGTCTTTTTAGAATCACACTCATATATAAACTTTTGTTTAATTAATTAACTAACTCAGGTGCTATAGTTTTAGATACTTATTAGCTGTAAATTGACTACCTTAGCTCATTTTTTCATTTTTGTAAACATATCCAACGTACTAACTCACGTGCCAAGAAATCCTTTTGCATTGTCCTATTCTTAGGTCTACTTGCGTTGTTCTATTTTTAAGTTTAATTACAGAATCACACTACATCTTATGATTCCAAACATTGATCCTGATACCAACCTTCTATTAAATGACTTACATGAACCTAGCAACAACTGTCATTACTACACAGCAGAACAGGCTAAAACACTACTCAAATCCAACAATAACATAACTATCTTTAATTACAATGTCAGATCTTTAAGCAAACATTTTGATGACCTCACTGCATTATTAAACTCACTTCAGGCCAGTATGTCCATCATTGCTCTCACTGAAACATGGTTAAAGCCTCATACTACAGATATCTATGCCATTCCTGGTTACACAGCCATACACAATTGTCGGCCAGACCAACAAGGAGGTGGCACAGCTATGTTCTACTCAGACCAGCTTGAATGTATTAACAATACATGCACAAGAGATGAACATGGAGAATATATAATAGCTAAATTTAAATCCAAATACCTATAAAAACCTCTCACAGTTATAAACATCTATAGATTACCACAGTCAAACATTCAGCAATTTAGTGAAAAATTAGGAAGTATGATTACTGATGCACACATGAACAAAGACCACTTAATCCTCACAGGAGACTTCAATATAAACCTCCTATAAGATCAGGACCCACTAGTAACTGAATTCACAAACACTATGAGCAACTGCTTGCTGCTCCCGACAATAACAAAACCTACGAGAATCTCTGAGACCTGTGCCTCTCTATTAGACCATATCTGGACTAACACCATATCCCCATTAAAATCAGGCATAATCACAGACAATACCACAGACCACTACCCAACCTTTCTCATAACAAATCTCGGAAAATTACCACTAGAGACTACTAAAGTTACCTTCAGACTACATAATGAGACAGCTAAAAAAACTTTATAACAGCTAAGACAAACATTGACTGGCAAACAGAAATAGACAACTTCCCAGATACTGACTTATGTATTAATAATTTTCTTAAAAAGACCCAATACCTC
>WNWK01046226.1:0-14397 GCA_009830355.1 Cherax destructor | reverse complement strand
GTTAGATTTTTAGATAAAATCTAGGGAATATAATAGTAAACAATGAGGGTTAACACTTTAGGGAATATAATAGTAAATAAAAAGAGTAAAACACTTTAGCACCAAAAATAGCACCAAGTCCTTCACACTACTTTTCGCTCTATTGTGTGGTTAAGAGTTTGTAGTATACTCCATTCTAGCAATTATTTCCTCCAGTTTTCTATAACATAGTTGAAATTTGTCCTCAGTGAACATCATGTTTTCCGTTGTCCATTGGAAAACTTGATTTATATTCACTTGGAGATTTACCGTGTCCTTAATAGATGACAGTCTCATGCAGATTCTAGTATCATCTACAAAGGACGACACGGTGCTATGGTTTACATCTCTATGTCACATATGAGGATGAGGAACAGGATAGAGGTGAATAATGTGCCTTGTGAAACTTCTTTTCACTGTGGCAGCCTCTAGACTTAACTCTGTTTACCATTACTCATTGTGTTCTATGGGTTAGAAAGGTGAAGATTCGTGTGCCCTCTTAGCCAGTTATTCCTTTAGCACACATTTTGTGTTCTATTACACAATGATTGCACTAGTCAAAGATCTTTGCAAAAATTTGTGTATAATACATCTGCATTCTGTTTGTCCTCAAGTGCATCAAAGACCATATCATATTGGTCCAGTAGTTGTAAGAGGCAGGATTGATCTGCTCAAAATCCATGCTGCCCTGGATTGTGCAACTGCTGGGAATCCAAGTGGTTTGCAATCATGCTTCTTAGAATTCTTTCAAAGATCTTTATGATGTGGGATGCTAGAGCTCTTGGTCTATAGTACTTTGGTATTGCTTTGCTGCCACCTTCATGGAGTGGGCTATATCTGTTGTTTTTAGAGATTACACCCATGTCCACGCTCCCTCTCCATAGCATACTTAAGGCACGCAAAAGGGGTTTCTTGCAGTTCTTAATGAACACAGAGTTCCATGAGTCTGGGCCAGGGGCTGTGTGCATGGGCATGTTATGAATGACTTCATCAAAGTCCAATGGATTTAGGGTTATGTCAGAAATCTGGCATACACTGACAGGGTTTTGTGGCTCATTCACAAAAAATTCATTTGGAGTGTCGATCTTTAGACTGATTAATGGTTTGCTAAGCACAGTCATGCTGAGACTTCAGTATCTCACTTGTTTCTTCATTATTATCTGAGCAAGGGCCCAATACTACATGTAGTTTTTGCTTTGTTTCTGGCATATGAAAATAAATATTTTGAATTTCTATAAATTTCATTAAACGAATTCGTCGCTAAGTGAGGAGTATACTATAATGGTAGTGGGCTTGTGTCAACCATCTTTGGTATATTTTAATGTCACTTTTACACCATTCATAACATTTCTGGTATATTTTTAAATGTTTATACAGTAGTGTACTGTATACTGTAATATACAGAATAGAGGAAATCAGCTCTAATATACATTATTTAGGTATGCATACTGGTCCGAGAGCCCGTCGTAAGTCCGAGTCGTCAGTAAACGAGTATGTACATTGTTAAGTGAGGAGAGGCTGTAATTCCTTTTAGCTCCTCCTATCTCACCTGAATCCTATATGGATCATTTAACTTAAAGTTTAATATTTTCCACTTCCCTAGTCAGTGAATCCTTACATATTCCATGTAATCTAGCCCCCTTGAGAAGCGCAGTGATTCTTTGCTGTCTCCTGTAGAAGGAGCAGTGAGTGGCATGGTGTGTTGCAGTGAGTGGTGTGGTGTGTTGCAGTGAGTGATGGTATGAAGGGTGGCAGTGGTTGTAATAAGTGGTAAGCAGCATTCTATTTTGGTGGTAATAACAAGATGCTGGTTATATACACCAGCAAGAGTTCAGTGAGGCTGAAATAGTTACTTTCTTTTGTTTTTGCTTTTTTCAACACGTTGGCCGCCTCCCACCGAGGCTGGGCGACCCAAAAAGAAACTAAAAAACTTCCATCATTCAACATTTTCACCATCACTCATACATAATCACTGTCTTTGCAGAGGCACTCAGATATGACAGTTTAGATGTCCCTATAAACTTCCAACATCCCAAACCCCTCCTTTAAAGTGCAGGCATTGTATGTACTTCCCATTTCCAGGACTCAAGTCCGACTAACCAGTTTCCCTGAATCCCTTCACAAAATATTACCCTGCTCACACTCCAACAGCTCGTCAGGTCCCAAAAACCATTTGTCTCCATTCACTATCTAACACACTCATGCACGCTTGCTTGAAGTCCAAAGCCTCCTTTACCCGCTCCCTCCAACCTTTTCGGGGACGACCCCTACCCTGACTTCCTTCCCCAACAGATTTATATGCTCTCCAAGTCATTCTACTTTGTTCCATTCTCTCTAAATGACCAAACCACCTCAACACCACCACCTCAGCCCTCTATCCAGATGACTGAGGAGGGGGTTGTTGAAATGGTTCGGACATATAGAGAGGATGGAACGAAATAGAATGACTTTGAGACTGGCGGGGTAGGGGTCGGCCTAGGAAAAGTTGGAGGGAGGGGGTAAAGAAGGTTTTGTGTGCGGGGGCTTGGACTTCCAGCAAGCATGCGTGAGCGTGTTAGATAGGAGCGAATGCAGACAAATGGTTTTCAAAACTTGACATGCTCTTGGAGTGTGAGCAAGGTAACATTTGTGAAGGGATTCAGTGGAAACCGGCAGACAAGACTCTAGTCCTGGAGAGGGGAAGTACAGTGTCTATACTCTGAAGGAGGGGTGTTAATGTTGCAGTTTTATAAATTTCATCATTCACTCCAGTGATGGAGTGAATGATGAAAGTTTTTCGTTTTCGTGCCACCCTGCCTTGGTGGGAGACAGCCAATGTGTTAATAAAAATAATAAAATAAATTGCCCTAGACACGACATCTCCACTGCCTCCAGCCGCCTCCTCACTGCAGCATTTACAACCCATGATTCACACCCATATAAGAGTGTTGGTACCACTCTACTCTCGTACATTCCCTTCTTTGCCTCCATGGATAACGTTTTTTGTCTCCACAGATACCTCAACGAACCACTCACCTTTTTATCTTCATCAGTTCTGTGGTTTACCTCATCCTTCATAAACCCATCCGCTGACAAGTCAACTCCCAAATATATGAAAACATTTACTTCTTCCAAACTCCCACCCTCCAATGTAATATCCAATTTTTCTTTAATTAAATCATTTGATACCCTCATCACCTTACTCTTATCTATATTCACTTTCAACTTTCTACCTTTACACACCCTCCCAAACTCGTCTACTAACCTTTGCAACTTTTCTTTAGAATTCCCCAAAAGCACAGTATCATCAGCAAAATGTAACTGTGTCAACTCCCATTTTGTATTTGATTCCCCATAATTTAATACCACCCCACCCCCAACACCCTAGCATTTACTTCTTTTACAACCCCATCTATAAATATGCTAAACAACCATGGTGACATTACACATCCCTATCTAAGACCTACTTTTACTGGGAAGTAATCTCCTCTCCTACACACCCTAACCTGAGCCTCACTATCCTCAAACAAACTCTTTACAGCATTTAGTAACTTACTACCTATTCCATACACTTGCAACATCTGCCACATTACTAACCTATCCACTATCATATGCCTTTTCTAAATCCATAAAAGCAATGAAAATTTCCCTACCTTTATCTAAATACTGTTCACATATATGCTTCAATGTATATATGCTTCACTACCTGGTATACTCAGTAAACTTATTCCCCTATAATTTTTACAATCTCTCTTGTCCCCCTTCCTTTTATATAAAGGAATTATACACACACTGCCAATCCATAGGTACCTTCCCCTCTTTCATACATTTAACAAAAAAACAAACCGCTCCAACACTATATCTCCCCCTGCTTTTAACATTTCTGTCATGATCCCATCAGTTTCAGCTGCTTTACCCCCTTTCATTCTATGTAATGTCTCCTGCAACTACCTCCCCCACTCACAACCTGCTCTTCTTCACTCCTAAAAGATGTTATACTACCTCCCTGGCCAGTACATGAAATTACTGCCTCCCTTTCTTTATTGACATTTAAAAGTTCCTCAAAATATTCCTGCCAACTACCCAATACCTCAGCTCCCCATCTACTAACTCCTCTATTCTATTTTTAACTGACAAATCCATTCATTCTAGGTAGTAGGTTGGTAGACAGCAACCGCCCAGGGAGGTACTACCGTCCTGCTAAGTGAGTGTAAAACGAAAGCCTGTAATTGTTTTACATGATAGTAGGATTGCTGGTGTCTTTTTTCTGTCTCATAAACATGCAAGATTTCAGGTACATCTTGCTACTTCTACTTACACTTAGGTCACACTACACATTCATGTACAAGCATATATACACACACCCCTCTGGGTTTTCTTCTATTTTCTTACTAGTTCTTGTTCTTATTTCCTCTTATCTCCATGGGGAAGTAGAACAGAATTCTTCCTTTGTAAGCCATGCGTGTCGTAAGAGGTGACTAAAATGCCAGGAGCAAGGGGCTAGTAACCCCTTCTCCTGTATATATTACTAAATGTAAAAGGAGAAACTTTCGTTTTTCCTTTTGGGCCACCCTGCCTTGGTGGGACGCGGCCGACATGTTGAAAGAAAGAAAGAAATTCATTCATTCCCTAGGCTTTCTTAAATTGTTTATTTCACTCTCTTACTCTTTCCTCCATAAGCCATGCATGTTGTAAAAGTCAACTAAAATGGCAGGAACAATGGGCTAGTAACCCCTTTTCCTGTTTAACTTACTAAAAAGAAGAAAACCGTCAAAGTGGGATGTTTGAATGTGGATGGTTGGTGTGCGAATGATAAGAAAGAGATGATTGTGTATGTTATGAATGAGAAGAAGCTGGATGTCCTGGCCTTATGTGAAACAAAGCTGAAGGGGGTAGGAGAGTTTCAGTGGGAAGAAATAAATGGGATTAGGTCAGGAGTTTCAAACAGAGTTAGAGCTATAGAAGGAGTAGCAATAATGTTGAAGGATAAGATATGGCAGGAAAAGAGGGAATATAAATGTATCAATTCAAGGATTATGTGGTGTAAAATAAGGGTTGGATGTGAAAAGTGGGTTATAGTAAGTATTTATGCACGCACGAGTGAGAGAGAGAGAGATAGAGAGATATAGAGAGATAGATAGATAGAGAGAGATAGTAGGTTGGTAGTCAGCAACCACCCAGGGAGGTACTACCGTCCTGCCAAGTGAGTGTAAAACAAAAGCCTGTATTTGTTTTACATGATGGTAGGATTGCTGGTGTCTTTTTTCTGTCTCATAAACATGCAAGATTTCAGGTACGTCTTGCTACTTCTACATACACTTAGGTCACGCTACGCAAACATGTACACGTTTATGTATATACACTCATCTGAGTTTTCTTTGATTTTACCTTAATAGTTCTTGTTATTATTGCTTTTCCTTTCATATCCATGGGGAAGTGGAATAAGAATCTTTCCTCCGTAAGCCATGCGTGTTGTAAAAGTCAACTAAAATGCCGGGAACAATGGGCAAGTAACCCCTTTTCCTGTATAGCTTACTAAAAAGAAAAAGAAGAAAACCGTCAAAGTGGGATGTTTGAATGTGCGTGGATGTTGTGCGAATGATAAGAAAGAGATGATTGTAGATGTTATAAATGAAAAGAAGCTGGATGTCCTGGCTTTAAGTGAGACAAAGCTGAAAGGGGTAGGAGAGTTTCAGTGGGGAGAAATAAATGGGATTAGGTCAGGGGTTTCAAATAAGAGTTAGAGCTAAAGAAGGAGTGGCAATAATGTTGAATAATCAGTTATGGCAGGTAAAGAGGGAATATAAATGTATAAATTCAAGGATTATGTGGAGTAAGATAAAGGTTGGATGTGAAAAGTGGGTTTTAGTAAGTGTTTATGCACCTGGAGAAGAGAGAAGTGTAGAGGAGAGAGAGATTTTGGGAAATGTTGAGTGAGTGTGTGGGGAGTTTTGAACCAAGTGAGAGAGTAATTGTGGTTGGGGATCTTAATGCTAAAGTGAGTAAAAATGTTGTGGAGGGAGTAGTAGGTAAATTTGTGGTTCCAGGGGTAAATGTAAATGGGGAACAATTACCCTTTACCAGGCCACGCATCAAATTTGAGACACTGCAACATTTGCAACCTATATTCTGATAATATAAGCAATTCTAAGACATATTTATTTGTGTGCATTTGTCAAGTTTATTTATTTTAGGCGCCTCTAAAATACCCTCTATGGCAGAATCAAATATGAGGCACACCTGGCCTGGTAAAGGGTTGAGCTATGTGTAGAAAGAGGTTTGGTACTAAGTAATACATATTTAATGAAAAAGAGGATAAATAAATATACAAGGTATGATATAGCATGTAAGGAAAGTAGTTTGTTGGATTATGTATTGGTGGATAAAAGGTTGATGGGTAGGCTTCAGGATGTACATGTTTATAGAGGGGCAACGGATATATCGGATCATTATTTAGTTGTAGCTACAGTTAGCCTAAGAGGTAGATGGGCCATAAGGAAAATGGCAACAGCAAGTAAGAGAGGTGAAAGTGTATAAACTAAGGGAGGAGGAAGTTAGGGTGAGATATAAGCAACTATTGGCAGAAAGGTGGGTAATGCAAGTATGAATAGTGGGGGGGTTGAAGAGTGTTGGGATTGTTTTAAAAATGCAGTATTAGAATGTGGGGAAGAAGTTTGTGGCTATAGGAGGTTGGGTGCAGGAGGAAAGAGGAGTGATTGGTGGAATGATGAAGTAAAGGGTGTTTTAAAAGAGAAAAAGGTAGCTTATGAGAGCTTTTTACAAAACATAAGTGTTGTAAGAAGAGCAGTGTATATGGAAAGTAAAAGAATGGTGAAGAGAGTGGTGAGAGCGCAAAAGGAGAGCAGATGAAAGAGTGGGAGGCACTGTCAAGAAATTTTGCAGAAAATAAGAAAAAGTTTTGGAGTGAGATAAACAAGTTAAGAAAGCCTACGGAACGAATGGATTTGTCAGTTAAAAACAGAGTAGGGGAGTTAGTAGATGGGGACCTGGAGGTATTGGGTACATGGCGGGAATATTTTGAAGAACTTTTAAATGTCGATGAAGCAAGGAGGCGATAATTTCATGCACTGGTCAGGGAGGTATAACATCTTTTAGGAGTGAGGAAGAGCAGGATGCGAGTGTGGGGAGAGGTGCGTGAGGCATTACGTAGAATGAAAGGGGGTAAAGCAGCAGGAACTGACGGGATCATGACAGAAATGTTAAAAGCAGGGGGAGATATTGTGTTGGAGTGGTTGGTATTTTTGTTTAATAAATGTATGAAAGAGGGGAAGGTACCTAAGGATTGGCAGAGAGCATGTAAAGTTCCTTTATATAAAGGGAAGGGTGACAAAAGAGATTGTAAAAATTAAAGGGGAATAAGTTTACCGAGTTGTAGGTAGTAGGTTGGTAGACAGCAAACGCACAGGGAGGTACTACCGTCCTGCCAAGTGAGCGTAAAACGAAAGCCTGTAATTATTTTACATGATGGTAGGATTGCTGGTGTCTTTTTTCTGTCTCGTAAACATGCAAGATTTCAGGTACATCTTGCTACTTCTACTTACACTTAGGTCACACTACACATTCATGTACAAGCATATATATACACACCCCTCTGGATTTTCTTCTACGTATTTTCTTACTAGTTCTTGTTCTTATTTCCTCTTATCTCCATGGGGAAGTGGAACAGAATTCTTCCTCCGTAAGCCATGCATGTCGTAAGAGGCGACTAAAATGCCGGGAGCAAGGGGCTAGTAACCCCTTCTCCTGTATATATTACTAAATGTAAAAGGAGAAACTTTCGTTTTTCCTTTTGGGCCACCCTGCCTCGGTGGGAAACGGTCGACGTGTTGAAAGAAAGAAAGAAGTTTACTGAGTATACCAGGTAAAGTGTACGGTAGGGTTATTATTGAAAGAATTAGAGGTAAGACAGAGGGTAGGATTGCAGATGAGCAAGAAGGTTTTAGAGTGGGTAGGGGATGTGTAGATCAAGTGTTTACAGTGAAGCATGTATGTGAACAGTATTTAGATAAAGGTAGGGAGTTTTCATTGCATTTATGAATTTAGAAAAAGCATACGATAGAGTGGATAGGGGAGCAATGTGGCAGATGTTGCAAGTATATGGAATAGGTAGTAAGTTACTGAATGCTGTAAAGAGTTTTTATGAGGATAGTGAGGCTCAGGTTAGGGTGTGTAGGAGAGAGGAAGATTACTTCCCGGTAAAAGTAGGTCTTAGACAGGGATGTGTGATGTCACTATGGTTGTTTAATATATTTATAGATGGGGTTGTAAAAGAAGTAAATGCTAGGATGTTGGGGAGAGGAGTGGGATTAAATTATGGGGAATCAAGTACAAAATGTTAGTTGACACAGTTACTTTTTGCTGATGATACTGTGCTTATAGGAGATTCTAAAGAAAAGTTGCAAAGGTTAGTTGAAAGTGAACAAAGATAAGAGTAAGGTGACGAGGGTATCAAACGATTTAGATAAAGAAAAATTGGATATCACATTGGAGAGAGGGAGTATGGAAGAAGTGAATGAAGACCCCTGGCTGTCTTCAAGCAGGCACTGGACAGGCACCTAAAGTCGGTGCCTGACCAGCCAGGCTGTGGTTTGTACGTTGGACTGTGTGCGGCCAGCAGTAACAGCCTGGTTGATCAGGCTCTGATCCAACATGAGGCCTGGTCACAGACCGGGCCGAAAAGGCGTTGACCCCTGGAACTCTCTCCAGGTAAACTCCAGATGGGTTTATGAAGGATGAGGTTAACCACAGAATTGATGAAGGAAAAAAGGTGAGTGGTGCGCTGAGGTATCTGTGGAGACAAAAAATGTTATCCATGGAGGCAAAGAAGGGAATGTACGAAAGTATAGTGGTACCAACACACTTAAATGGGTGTGAAGCATGGGTTGCAAATGCTGCAGCGAGGAGGTGGCTGGAGGCAGTGGAGATGTCCTGTCTAAGGGCAATGTGTGGTGTAAATATTATGCAGAAAATTCGGAGTGTTGAAATTAGGAGGAGGTGTGGAGTTACTAAAAGTATTTGTCAGAGGGCTGAAGAGGGGTTGTTGAGGTGGTTTGGTCATTTAGAAAGAATGGATCAAAGACTTGGAGAGCGTATAAATCTGTAGGGAAAGGAAGCGGGGCAGGGGTCATCCTCGAAAAGGTTGGACGGAGGGGGTAGAGGAAGTTTTGTGGGCGAGGGGCTTGGACTTCCAGCAAGCGTGTGTGAGCATGTTAGATAAGAGTGAATGGAGACAAATGGTTTTTGGGTCCTGACGAGCTGTTGGAGTGTGAGCAGGGTAATATTTAGTGAAGGGATTCAGGGAAACCAGTTAATTGATTCAGTTGGACTTGAGTCCTGGAAATGGGAAGTACAATGCCTGCACTTTAAAGGAGGGGTTTGAGATATTTGCAGTTTGGAGGGATTTTCTGAACTGTCGTATCTTAGCGCCTCTGCAAAGACAGTAATTATGTGTGAATGAGGCGAATGTGTTGATTGATGATGAATGTATTTTCTTTCAGGGATTTTCTTTCTTTTTGGGTCACCCTGCCTTGGTGGGAGACGGCCGACGTGTTGAAAAAAAAAATACTCTGCCCTTCTTATATCACTTCTGCTTTGTAAAAACCTCTCATAAGATACCTTTTTCTCTTTTACTGCACCCTTTACCTCATCATTTCACCAATCACTCCTCTCCTGCACCCACCCTCCTATAGCCACAAACTTCTTCCCCACATTCTAATTCTGCATTTTTAAAACTATTTCATCCCTCTTCAATGCCCCCACTACCCACACTTGCACTAGCCCACCTTTCTGCCAAAAGTTGTTTATATCTCACCCTAACTTTCTCCCACCTTAGTTTATAAACTTTCACCTCTCTCTTATTTACTGTTGCCATTTTCCTTTTGTCCCATCTACCTCGTACTCTAACTGTAGCTACAACTAGATAATCTAACAAACTACTTTCATTACATGCTATATCATATCTTGTACACTTTCTTTTGTATTTGAAAATAAACATGGGACGGAGGGTAGCTTTGCAGAGATTTCTGTTGCCTAGCATAGTTTACTACTATTCTCCCTAAACATTTCAATTCATACCAAGATGTGAATAATTTTATTGTGATAGATTAAATAGAAGATGCTACACATGGCCACCACCTGACTGATCACCAACACTCACTGCTATCCAAATTTCCATCACGATCCTCAAGGAAACTAGAACATGCAGTGTGATCTGCTATACAATATAACTGTTACACATATAGACATCTGTTTGGCTAACATTAAACGACCTTTCTAATACATTGTATTTATAAGTTAGAGTAATATTTTTCTTAGGATGAAGGTAAAAATAGGTGAGTGGTGCATTGAGGTATCTGTGGAGACAAAAAATGTTATCCATGGAGGCAAAGAAGGGAATGTACAAGAGTATAGTGGTACCAACACTCTTATATGGATGTGAAGCTTGGGTTGTAAATGCTGCAGCGAGGAGGTGGCTGGAGGCAGTGGAGATGTCCTGTCTAAGGGCAATGTGTGGTGTAAATATTATGCAGAGAATTCGGAGTGTGGAAATTAGGAGGAGGTGTGGAGTTACTAAAAGTATTAGTCAGAGGGCTGAGGAGGGGTTGTTGAGGTGGTTTGGTCATTTAGAGAGAGCATATAAATCTGTTGAACAAGGGGGCTTTAGGAAAGGTAGGGTGTGTGTAGACCAAGTGTTAACAGTGAAACATATAGGTGAACAGTATTTGAATAAGGGTAAAGATGTTTTTGTGGCATTTATGGATTTGGAAAAGGCGTATGATAGGGTAGATAGGGGGGCAATGTGGCAGATGTTGCAGGTGTATGGAATAGGAGGAAGGTTACTGAAAGCAGTGAAGAGTTTTATGAGGATAGTGAGGCTCAGGTTAGAGTGTGTAGGAGGGAAGGGGACTATTTCCCAGTAAAGTGGGCCTTAGACAAGGATGTGTGATGTCACCGTGGTTGTTCAATATATTTATAGATGGGGTTGTAAGAGAAGTGAATGCGAGGGTCTTGGCAAGAGGTGTTGGGCTAAAAGATAAAGAAGCAAATACAAAGTGGGAGTTGTCACAGTTGCTTTTTGCTGATGACACTGTGCTTTGGGAGATTCTGAAGAGAAGCTGCAGAGGTTGGTGGATGAATTTGGTAGGGTGTGTAAAAGAAGAAAATTGAAAGTGAATATAGGAAAGAGTAAGGTGATGAGGATAACAAAAAGAATAGGTGACGAAAGATTGGATATCAGATTGGAGGGAGAGAGTATGGAGGAGGTGAATGTATTCAGATATTTGGGAGTGGACATGTCGGCGGATGGGTCTATGAAGGATGAGGTGAATCATAGAATTGATGAGGGAAAAGGGTGAGTGGAGCACTTCGGAGTCTGTGGAGACAAAGAACCTTGTCCATGGAAGTAAAGAGGGAATGTATGAGAGTATAGTTATACCAACGCTCTTATATGGGTGTGAAGCATGGGTGATGAATGTTGCAACGAGGAGAAGGCTGGAGGCAGTGGAGATGTCATGTCTGAGGTCAATGTGTGGTGTGAATATAATGCAGAGAATTCGGAGTTTGGAAATTAGGAGGAGGTGCGGGATTACCAAAACGATTGTCCAGAGAGCTGAGGAGGGGTTGTTGAGGTGGTTTGGACATGTAGAGAGATGGAACGAGACAGAGTGACTTCGAGATGTATAAATCTGTAGTGGAGGGAAGGCGGGGTAGGGGTCGGCCTAGGAAAGGTTGGAGGAGGGGTAAAGGAAGTTTTGTGTGCGAGGGCTTGGACTTCCAGCAAGCATGTGTGAGCGTATTTGATAGGAGTGAATGGAGGCATATGGTTTTAATACTTGACGTGCTGTTGGAGTGTGAGCAAAGTAACATTTATGAAGGGATTCAGGGAAACCGGCAGGCCGGACTTGAGTTCTGGAGATGGGAAGTACAGTGCCGGCACTCTGAAGGAGGGGTGTTAATGTTGCAGTTTTATAACTGTAGTGTAAAGCACCCTTCTGGCAAGACAGTGATGGAGTGAATGATGATGAAAGTTTTTCTTTTTCGGGCCACCCTGCCTTGGTGGGAATCGGCCGATGTGTTAATAAAAAAAAAAAAAAAAAAAAAAATATAAATCTGTAGGGGAAGGAATGCGGGGTAGGAGTTGTCCTCGAAAAGGTTGGAGGGAGGGGGTAAGAGAGGTTTTGTGGGCGAGGGGCTTGGACTTCCAGCAAGCGTGCATGAGCGTGTTAGATAGGAGTGAATAGAGACGAATGGTTTGAGATATTGGCAGTTTGGAGTGACATCTACACTGTCGTATCTGAGCACCTCTGCAAAGACAGTGATTTTGTATGAGTGATGGTGAAAGTGTTGAATGATGATGAAAGTTTTTTCTTCTTTCTTTTTGGGTCACCCTGCCTCGGTGGGAAATGGCTGATGTGTTAAAAAAAAAAAGCTTAGGTAAAAAAAGCTAATTTTTTTTAACACGTCAGCCATTTCCCGAGGCAGGGTGACCCAAAAAGAAAGAAAAAACTTTCAACATTCAACACATTCACCATCACTCATACATAATCACTATTTTTGCAGAGGTGCTCAGATATGACAGTTTAGATGTCCCTCCAAACAGCCAATATCCCAAACACCTCCTTTAAAGTGCAGGCATTGTACTTCCCATTTCCAGGACTTAAGTCTGGCTAACTGGATTCACTGAATCCCTTCACAAAATATTACCCAGCTCACATTCCAAACTTGTGAATAATAAAAACCCATCCCAGATGTTGATCAAGATATACCCATATTGTTTATGCTCTAAAATCTTATAAGGAACCTGAACCTTAAGAATGGAACGTCCCAGAAAATGGTTGATTAACTGCTATATCCAGTTTAAAAGTGGTTGCTTTACTTGATTTACAAAGCACTAGAACCATTCGGTTATTCAGCACTTAAAAATATTCTACTGTGAACACTATCAATACCAACTTTTTACTGTTGTAACCAATTTGTTGACATATTACACAAATCATAATCGTAACGTAAGTAAAGTGACTCAAAATTCATTTTTCACAATCCATAATCCATGTCCATAAATTATTCCATGTCACCAGCCAGGAGTGTGAGTAAATTTACACACAAATTTTAGAGCAAATTTGACTACTTCAGCCAAAGGATGGATGGGGGTAGGGTTCTTATTCAGGCTAAGTTGTTCAAACTCTGCCACCATGATAAGGTAACCTAGCATTGGCAGGAGCCCAGCTTTGTACTCAAAAATTCACATCAATGCTTTACAACCATATTAATTTATAAATCAGAGTTACCATTATCTTAGCAAGAAGAATTCCACATATTACATTTGTGATAAACTCACATGCTCGTAACTCAGCTTGAATCTTGCCAAGGTGAGCTGTCAAAACATAGAGGAAATACAAGACAACTTTGAGAAAACTGTTTCTGAAAAGAAGTTTACTGTATGACAATTTAATATTCTAACTGGAAAGTAAATTACATATGGATAGGAAATACAAAGAATTTGAACATACATAATTTTACTAATATAAAACTACTGTATTTAATTACATTATCAAAATTATACAGTTGGCACTACTATATAAAACATGCACTTAGGAACTACTGTACGAGTTTTGTTGTGGTCAAAGTGTTCAGGCTGGGTAAAGCTAATGATTATTTTCTTGTTAGTAAACAATATTGTATATCAGAGAAAACAGAAGAAAACATTTAAATAAAAATAAAAGATAAATAATAAATGCATACACAGTATCTAATTCATTTTCTCTAAACATTTACCAAGTATATATTAAACACACATTTTGTTATGTAACAGATATAAATAAAAACACTATATAACATTGAGCAAAATGGAAACACAGACTTACGTGCAATTCTTTCTGGATGAGGCTTAAATGGACTTGGATTAGGGTCAGAGGGACTAAAAGAAGGAGTTGGAGGAGCAGGCGGAGGAGATCCACCTGTGTAAAGGCAGAGATGCTGAAATGAACAAAAAATTCTGGTTACCTTTAACACCCCTGGTAAGGAATACAATATACAGGCTATATACAGTGGTACCTCGGTTAACGATATTTTTCATTCCAGAATGCTGTTCAAGTGCCATTACCAAACAATTTATCCCCATTAGGAATAATGTAAAATAGACTAGTCCTTTAGACCCCCAAAAATACACTTACAAAAGCATTTAAAAAAAAAAACTTACATAAAAGGGTGAGTTTGGGGACCATCGATTGAGGTACCACTGTACTCACTATTAAGACTGAAAATATATATCCTGGACACCTCATTGCAATGGAATATGGGAGATTCTGAAAAGAAGTTGCAAAGGTTGGTTTACAAATTCGGGAGGGTATGTAGTAGGAAGTAGGCTGACAGGGCAGCAAC
>WNWK01046225.1:0-14397 GCA_009830355.1 Cherax destructor | reverse complement strand
GGGGATCAACAACGTTAAATCACCTTAGACCACTCATAACACAACAAAAGGCCGCAGTCAGAATGATAACAAATTCCCACTCTAGACAGCATACTCCACCAATATTCAAAAGTCTCAAACTACTCACCGTAAAGAACATTCATACTTACTCTTGTGCCTACTACATATATAAAACTTTACACTCTAATATAAACCCTCTGCTCAAAACTCTCCTCACCAACTTTAATAAGACCCATGACCACAACACAAGACACAGATCACTTTTTGATATACCCCGTGTTCATATCAACCTATGTAAAAATTCTATGCACATAAAGGGCCCCAGAATCTGGAATTCATTACCAGTAAATATTAAGATAATCTTGTCTGAAAATCAATTTAAGACTCAACTCAAAAACCACCTACTCACCCAAAACTAAATGATCATACTATAAACTACTTTGAAAAATGCTCATTGTTACTTTCCTATACGATAATCTCAATTTTTAATAATATGTTACTATTATGTTACCCCCTACTCATATTATAAGTTAATGTAAAAAATGCTCAATGTTATTTTCCTTAAGATAATCTCAATTCCATATTATCATTCAAGAATCTTAACACCTGTACAATCTAATATCTAATATCATTATATAATAATTTAAACAGTAAAATTTCATCATATTGTAATTTTGAAAATAATTTTTAACTAGAATAAACTCAATAAATTTCTCTAATTTTAAGTACATAGTTTTTAAGGACTAGAATAAGCTGCCCCTAATGCCTTGGCATGTCAGTGGCTCTCCTTGCACTCAATTTACATTGAAACTACCGATACCCATGTAATCTGCACTGAAATAAAATTTGTTTGTTTGTTGTTTGTTTGTTTGATTTTATAATAATACCATAAAATATGTAAACCCCACTTTGTAATATTATCAGAAATAAAGAATTTTATTTTTTTAATTTTTAATTTTAATTTGGGAATTCCATGGGGTTAGATGTGAGTGGGAACAAATTTGTTTGGTAACAGCACTTGAACAGCATTCTGGAAAGAATCTTCAACGAAAACCGAGGGTCCACTGTACTTGATTTCTCATTGAAATTTCTCATTGAAATTATAGATATAGAGTAAGATCTAGTATAAGTGTGCCCGAAATGCCTAGGCATACTAGTGGCCTTGTAATAAGTATTTTATAATATGTAATAATACCATAAAATATGTAAACCCCACTTTGTAATATTATCAGAAATAAAGAATTTTATTTTTTTAATTTTTAATTTTAATTTGGGAATTCCATGGGGTTAGATGTGAGTGGGAACAAATTTGTTTGGTAACGGCACTTGAACAGCATTCTGGAAAGAATCTTCAACGAAAACCGAGGGTCCACTGTACTTGATTTCTCATTGTTTTCTGTATGTAAATCTTTATTTAATATAAAAAAATTATTGTTTTTTCTTTTGTCTCTGTGCAGTTGCCCTTGAAGATGATGGGAATTCACTAGCATTTGATTTGATTTTTTGCTAAAGAAGCTGTCCAATGCTGTTTGCTTTTGACGACTTTTCAAAAATTTTCTAAAGTGGTCAACAACATTGTCATTGAACAGGTTGATGCTCCTATTCACAACAGTAATGTTAGGCTGCCATTTTTCCACCAGGCTCTGTGTTTGAGCCCAATGATAACAGTTCCTCAATTTCTGCAGTGGAAATGTTACCATTACTGCTTCCCTTACTGAAGAAATTTCCTCAACCACTTCTTCTTGCTGCTCCTTGTGCAGGTCTTGAAGTTCTTCTGTGGTGAGCTCATTCTTGTGGTCCTCCACCAACTCCTCTACATCCTTACTGTCCATTTCCAAACCCATTGACTGGCCCAGAGAAACAATATCCTTCACAGCAGACTGCCTCAAAGCCTTCAAAATCCCTGACTGACCACAATTTCTTCTAGGCAGAGTTCATTGCCCTGAAGGAAACTTCCTCCAGGCTTTGTCTATTATCCTTAAACACTGAAGGATATTAAAATGGTTTTTCCAAAATTCCCAAAGGGTATATATAATAAGCTCTGTTTCAGAGGTCACTTCGAAGCACCTTTTAAACAGTGCTTTAAAATTGGAAAATACCTGCTGGTCCATGGGTTGGATATGAGGAGCGGTGTTAGGAGGCAAGAACTTCACCTCCAAGCCTGGAGGGTGAGCAGGAGCATTGTCCATTACCAGAGGTGCCCTTAATGGTAAGTTTTTTCTGCAAGGTACTGCTTCACACTTGGGGCAAACACCTCATGTATCCACTCAGTGAAGAACTGCCTTGTTACCCAAGCTTTACTATTAGCCCCCCACATTACACTGACCTTGAAAATGTGCAGAGAACCTTCACCGCACACATAAGTGCAATAAACCACCTCAACTACTGGGAATGCTTGAAGTTCCTAAACCTGTACTCTCTAGAACGCAGACGGGAGAGATACATTATTATAGACACATGGAAAATTCTCGAGGGCTTAGTACCAAACTTGCACACAAAAATCACTCCCTACGAAAGCAAAAGACACGGCAGGCAATGTAACATCCCCCCAATGAAGAGCAGGGGTGCCACTAGCACGTTGAGGGACAACACAATAAGTGTCAGGGGCCCAAGATTGTTCAACTGCCTCCCAGCATACATCAGGGGGATTACCAACAAACCCCTGGCTGTCTTCAAGCAGGCACTGGACAGACACCTCAAGTCGGTACCTGATCAGCCGGGCTGTGGTTCGTACGTTGGACTGTGTGAGGCCAGCAGTAACAGCCTGGTTGATCAGGCTCTGGTCCAACAAGAGGCCTGGTCACAGACCGGGCCGCAGGGGCGTTGACCCCTGGAATTCTCTCCAGGTAGACTCGAGGTAGACACTGAGTTTACTTTTTATCACATTGTTTTTCTTAAACACCCTTGGATTTTTCATTGTGGTAGACTAGCAATAGTTTAATTTTGCAGTTCCCACTAACATTACCACACAAGAGGCCAGTTTCATCACAATTAAAAGCTTGTTGAGGAATAAATCCCTCAATGTCTACAAAAGTTTAAAAATCCTTAACAAACTTTTCAGCCTCATCTCTGTTAGCACTGGCAGTATCCCCATGCCTTACTACACTTTGAATCCCACTCCTTTTTTTAAACCTATCAAACCAGCTGCTACTTGCCTTAAATTCATCACTTTCAGGACTTTTTCTTGGGATGTCTCACCTAAAATCACTATATAACTGCTTTGCTTTTTCACAAATTATTGTTTCAGAAACACTGTCATTGGCCAATTGTTTTTAGTTAATCCACAATAACAAAGGCTTTCCATTTCTTCAATTATTTGTGACCTTTTCACAGCAAGAATTTTCACTTCTTTCACCACATCAGCCCCTTTTATTGCCTCTTCATTTTTTATGGACGATATGGTGGATTTCGCCATACCATATTGAGTGGCCAGGTCTGACACAAGTGTTCCATTTTCCCACTTCACAATGAGTTCTTTTTTCACTGAAATTGTTGTTCACACTGCTTTCCTTTTAAGCTTGTTTGGATCACTATTCTTTTTTTGGGGGCCATGATTGCTTATTGTCAATGAAAATATTTAAACACCACAGAATAACAATAAAATACCAAAAAGTTTCACGGAGCTTGTACAAACGATGCTTTACGAACGAAAGCTGACAAGAGACTGAGCGCATGATGCTTTGTTTTTGTTAGACTTTGTCCAGATGGACCATTTTGTTCAGGCCAAATATCAGGGCAACGTCCAAATACAGAGTCAAATTTTTCTCGAACAAGTTGGGCGAATATCAAGTTGTATGAATATAGGGATGTACGAATATTGACGTTCCACTGTACATACATTAAAAAGTGAAAAAAAAAAAAAGGTGATTCATTTTATGGCGATTTTGCTTTATAGCGGTATCCCAGAACCTAACCCGCCATATAAGCAGGGCCCTCCTGTATGTACTTCCTATATCCCTTCTAAATCTAAATTTGTCAAAATTAAATCCATTGCTGCCAGTCCTGTCTTGGTTAGACATTTTCAGTATGTAACATGTCCATCATTTATTCCTGTTTTCCATTTGTACACTTCAATCACATCTCCCCTAATTCTACAAATTGTCAAAGTGCAAATTCAGTGCCTTTTGCTTATCTTCATACGAAAGGTTTATGATACAAGGGATCAACTTTATCATCCTTCTTTGTATATTTTCCAGTATACAGTGGTCCCTCGGTTTTCGTTCATCTCCAAACTCGAACATTTATGTAAGTGTATTTTCGTAAGTGCTTTTGTAAGTGTATTTTTGGGGGTCTAAAATGACTAATCTAATTTACATTTGTCCTTATGAAAATAAATTCGTTCGGTAACGGCACTCAAACAGCATTCTGGAAAGAAATTTCAACGAAAACTGAGGGTCCACTGTATTTATGTCCATTCTGAAATATGAAAAACAGAACTGGGAGCATAATCAAAATGAGGCCTTTCCAAAGTATAACCATAGTACAGTACTTCTATTATTTATACTTCTTGATTAGAAACACTTTTTCAATGTTATAGTGAAAAGGCTAAGAGCCAAAGTTCATGCTCTCAAACTTAACTAAATGATTATAAAGCATTCATTTATATAATTCCTGAGGAATGCATGTTTACCAATGTGGTAAATGACTAAAATTATCTAACTACAGAGCTAAATGAGCCTATTTCCATACCAAGGTGCAAATATTTACATACCAGAACAATGCATCACATATTTCTTAATACAGTGGACCCCCGGTTTTTGTAATGCTCCAAACTTGAACAATTATGTAAGTGTATTTTTGTAAGTGCTTTTGTAAGTGTATATTTGGGGGTCTAAGAGGACTAGTCTAATTTACATTATTCCTTATGGGAACAAATTCGTTTGGTAACGGCACTTGAATAGCGTTCTGGAACAAATAAATCACGAACACCGGGGGTCCACTGTATTTCATTTGGGTTAAACTGTTTTTAAAATTGTTTATAATATTGGTATAGAATACAGACAGGTGCATGAGTAAGAAACGTGCAATGGTTGGGTACAAGATAAGATAGGATTTATAACACGATTGAAATCAAACCAGTTTTTGGACTCACTCACCATAGGATCAAACCCCACCCATTCCATTTTTTTTTTAAGATAGGATTTGTTTGGATTTTTAACCCAGAGGGTTAGCCAACCAGGATAACCCAATAAAGTCAGTGAGTCACTGAGGACTCTGTGTTATTTCCATTGGAGGCCTTTAATACTGTCCCCCAAGATGCGACCCACAACAGTCGGCTAACACCCAGGTACCTATTTACCGCTAGGTGAACAGGGGCAGCAGAGAGAATGGTTGGATCTGAGAGGGACGTGACCTCTCAGTGATTACATTCTTTCTTCTACTACTCTACACCTCTCATGCCTACAGTATGTCTCCACACCGTTGCTGGTATTTCACAGTGTTTCAGACTATGAAACAGAATTCTCCTCCAGGATGAGGGACTAACACCCTCAAATCTACATCTTGAAGGGTGATGGACTGATTACATTGTCTTCACATCTCTACTGCTCCTGCCTACTTTCTGTTCTCAAATGAAGAAGCTTACTGTGTAGGCAAAACATTTGAAAATAAAGATGCCTAAATGTTGCCTATAAGTCTTACCAATTTGTCGGTATTGTATGCCATTTTGATATTTATCCTAGGTAATCTACACATATGCTGCTATGTATGATAATTTATGCAACTGTTTTTATGGGTACCTGTACCTCCATAAACTTACTAAACTTTTTCTGGCCACTGCTCACAGGATAGGTATTGTGTGCAGAATAAAACAATCAAAGTAACTGAATATGAATGAAGAATATGCTTTTTAACTATTCATAAGGCAACATATTGGTATGTCCCCTCAAAGGAGGTGCCTTTATGTAGTAAAGGGCTCTTGATCCAAGCAAGTGGATTTATCCTCTCCTTCCTTGTAACGAACTTGTCTTTCATTCCTCAAGTGGTACATAACCCCTACAGGTTTAGTGCTTACCCTTAACAATGAGATTTGATAAGACTGGGTAGGAAGATCCTAGGTTAAGTCATCATAAAATGTCTCTATTTTCTTATATTTTATGAATATAATCTATACAATATTTTAATCTCTCAACTCAACGTACACTTCAGTTGCACGTAATACAGTATGTCTGTACATGAGTGTCAATAAATAATTCAACATTCCTGGCGAGCCTCGTCAAGACAGCATCACAGACGTGTTTGTACTCCTGATACACAGTGGTGTGTATATAAATCAAGTGGTTGGAGATTTGGAGACTTTAGTTAGGGTAAGACGTGTACCTGGGTTTATCATCCAGCAGCAACAGGTATAGAGAGATGGAGGTAGATTTACTATCCAGCAGCAGCAGGTAGAGAGAGAGAGAGAGATGGAGACCTAGACTGACCAGCAAGTTTCCACTTCTTGCTCTTTGTTCCTGCTAGTGATGCAGTGTTAACACTGGTAACCAGGCCGGGTGAGTGTTGTGCAGGTGTAAGAGAGGTGTGTAAGTGTGAAGGTAGTGTAAGAGTGTCAACTCACCCATGAGCAGCGTGTGGGTGGGTGGTTGTAGTGTTTACACTGGTGGTGTTGGTGTGTCACCTCACAGCATCCATCATCTCAGCTGACACATACAACACTCCGATTACTCACCTATCTACCCTATCTACACTACATTTTATCTCATTTGCTCTTATTTCTTTCAGTATATTAACATTTCATTGTATTTCTCACACTGTGAGAAACCTATCATCTTCTACACTTGTATTATTGCTGTTAGTTCTAATAATTATTTCGGATTTTTCCGCGTAATGGAATTTTTTTTTTTCACTGCTCAGTCTGCGAACAAAAGTAATCTGATTTATTTTATGTAACTGACAAGCTTATTCTTACCTGTAAATATAGCAGATACAAAGAAAAGTTTAACTTCGCGTTCTAATGTACTAAGGAAAATACTGTACCCACAAAATGGAAATATATGCATCTGAAACCTGTTATTCGTTAAATTGATGATTTTTTCTAATAATGATTTAATCTGATGTACACATGTACATTAACTGTATAGACGAAACCCAGACGTGGAGATTGTCTTATAAAATTAATGAGAGATATGTGAGGCTGACCATGAGGATGAACAATGCATATATCAGGAGGCCCCACTCTGCCTGCATTCCATAATGCTCGCTACATATGAATGACCTTCGCCTGCAAAAATTCCACCAGGACTCATCCGGTTTTTCTTCTTTCGATCAGAGGTATATAATACAGACAGTAGATAAACAGGACACTTCTGAAACAACCGCCTATCTTTATTCAGAGACATTTCGCCCACCAAGGAGCTTTATCAAACCTTCTGTATTATATAAAATTTCATTTATGCTAAACACATTTTTTTATAATTCTACGTTCCGCAAAGTTCGATCCCCAACACGGGTGGAAATGTTGGGCATGTTTCCTTACACATAAGTACGATAAGGCACCTAAATTACTGGGAAAGGTTGAAGGTCCTTGACCTGTATTCCCTGGAACGCAGGCGAGAGATACATGATAATATACACTTGGAAGGCCCTGGAGAGATAGGTACCAAACCTGCACACGAAAATCACTCCCTATGAAAGCAAAAGACTCGGCAGGAGATGCAACATTCCCCCAATGAAAAGCAGGAGTGTCACGAGTATATTGAGAGAGAACACAATAAGTGTCTGGGGCCCAAGACTTTTCAACTGCCTCCCAGCATACATAAGGGGGATTACCAATAGACCCCTGGCTGTCTTCAAGAAGGCACTGGACAGGCACCTAAAGTCAGTACCTGACCAACCGGGCTGTGGTTCGTACGTCAGTACCTGACCAACCGGGCTGTGGTTCGTACGTCAGTTTGCGTGCGGCCGGCAGTAACAGCCTGGTTGATCAGACCCTGATCCACCATGAGGCCTGGTCTTAGACCGAGCCGCCGGGAGGTTGACCCCTGAAACCCTCTCCAGGTAAACACCTGCTGTCCCTGTTCACCTAGCAATAAGTAGGTACCTGGGTGTTAGTCAACTGGTGTGGGTCGCATCCAACTAAGAGCTAGTAAAAATATCGACCTGGATGACTGCTAATAAACTTACACTTAATAGTGACAAAACCTTCTACATTATGTTTGGGAACAGAACAGGTGTTACCCAGCTGAACATTATAATTGACAACACTCTTATTGCTAAAAATAATGAGGGCAAATTCCTGGGCCTGCACCTTGACAGCAACCTGAAATTCAACACCCATATCCAACACATAACCAAAAAAAAAGCATCCAAAACAGTTGGGATCCTCTCCAAGATACGTTACTACGTACCGCAATCAGTCCTACTCACACTATACTATTCACTATTCCCTACCTCGCCTATGCTATTTGTGCCTGGGGATCAGCAGCAGCAACCCATCTAAAACTAAGGACCCATGACCACAACACAAGACACAGATCACATTTTGATATACCCCGTGTCCATATCAACCTATGTAAAAATTATATGCCCCCAATGAAAAGCAGGGTTATGACCAGAGCTTTGGTAAGATGGGGATGAAGGATGGAAATACGGGAAAAGGTAGGGGAGGGGGAATAATAAAGGAAAGTGGCCTAACCACTTTGGTGTATTTTAATACAAGTATGTGTAGTGTTATTCATGAATTTATGAAATTCATGGAATGGGGTATAGCATTCTACCCATCAACTTCACATAGTTACACCAGTCTTATAACAAAACCAGGGATGCCAAGCCCATGATGACACTCTTCAGGTCGCTTGTTCTATCTAGGCTGGAATATTGCTGCACACTAACTGCACCTTTCAAGGCAGGTGAAAGTGCTGACCTAGAAAATGTGCAGAGAACCTTCACAGCACACATAACTGCGATAAACCACCTCAATTACTGGGAACGCTTGAAGTTCCTAAACCTGTACTCCCTAGAACGCAGGCGGGAGAGATACATTATTATAAACACTTGGAAAATCCTAGAGGGATTAGTACCAAACTTGCACACGAGAATCACTCCCTACGAAAGCAAAATACTTGGCAGACGATGCAACATCCCCCCAATGAAAAGCAGGGGTGCCACTAGCACGTTGAGAGACAACACAATAAGCATGAGGGGCCCATGACTGTTCAACTGCCTCACAGCATACATCAGGGGGATTACCAATAGACCCCTGGCTGTCTTCAAGCAGGCACTGGACAGGCACCTCAAGTCGGTACCTGACCAGCCAGGCTGTGGTTCGTACGTTGGACTGCATGCGGCCAGCAGTAACAGCCTGGTTGATCAGGCCCTGATCCACCATGAGGCCTGGTCACAGACGGGGCCGCGGGGGCGTTGACCCCCCGGAACTCTCTCCAGGTAAACATGATGCTGAATTGGTAGGGGGTATACTTTTTTGCAATTGCCTTTTTCTAATTGCAGGGCGCAGGCTGGAGATGATGGTTGCAGGGCGCAGGCTGGAGATGATGGTTGCAGGGCGCAGGCTGGAGATGATGGTTGCAGGGCGCAGGCTGGAGATGATGGTTACAGGGCGCAGGCTGGAGATGATGGTTGCAGGGCGCAGGCTGGAGATGATGGTTGCAGGGCGCAGGCTGGAGATGATGGTTGCAGGGCGCAGGCTGGAGATGATGGTTGCAGGGTGCTTGATGTAGGTAGGCTGCTTCCTGGCGTTACTGGTCGGCTGAGCTGTTTCTGAGGTGGTGTCCTGCCGTAGTAATTTTGCAGACGTTACACCTGGAGTTTACCTGGAGAGAGTTCCAGGGGTCAACGCCCCTGCGGCCCGGTCTGTGACCAGGCCTCATGTTGGATCAGAGCCTGATCAACCATGCTGTTACTGCTGGTCGCACACAGTCCAACGTACGAACCACAGCCTGGCTGGTCAGGTACCGACTTTAGGTGCCTGTCCAGTGCCTGCTTGAAGACAGCCAGGGGGTTGTTGGTAATCCCCCTGATGTATGCTGGGAGGCAGTTGAACAATCTTGGGCCCCTGACACTTATTGTGTTGTCTCTCAACGTGCTAGTGGTACCCCTGCTTTTCATTGGGGGGATGTTACATCGCCTGCCGAGTCTTTTGCTTTCGTAGGGAGTGATTTTCGTGTGCAAGTTTGGTACTAATCCCTCGAGAATTTTCCACGTGTATATAACAATGTATCTCTCCCCCCTGCGTTCTAGGGAGTACAGGTTTAGAAACTTCAAGCGTTCCCAGTAATTGAGGTGGTTTATCGCACTTATGCGTGCCGTGAAGGTTCTCTGCACATTTTCAAGGTCAGCAATTTCACCTGCCTTGAAAGGTGCAGTTGGTGTGCAGCAATATTCCAGCCTAGATAGAACAAGCGATTTGTAAAGTGTCAACATGGGCTTTGCATCCTTGGTTTTGAAGGTTCTCATTATCCATCCTGTCATTTTTCTAGCAGATGCGATTGCTACGGTGTTATGGTCCTTGAAGGTGAGATCCTCTGACATGATCACTCCCAGGTCTTTGACATTAGTTTTTCGCTCTATTGTGTGGTTTGAATTAGTTTTGTACTCCGATGAGATTTTAATTTCCTCACGTTTTCCGTATCTGAGTAATTGAAATTTCTCATCATTGAACTTCATATTGTTTTCTGCAGCCCATTTAAAGATTTGGTTTATGTCTCCTTGGAGTCTTGCAGTGTCTTCAACGGTGGACACTGTCATGCAGATTCGGGTGTCATCTGCAAAGGAAGACACGGCACTGTGGCTTATATCCCTGTCTATGTCCGATATGAGGATGAGGAACAGGATGGGAGCGAGTACTGTGCCTTGTGGAATAGAGCTTTTCACATTAGCTGCCACAGACTTTACTCTGTTGACTACTACTCTTTGTGTTCTACTTGTTAGGAAATTATAGATCCATCTACCAACTTTTCCTGTTATTCCTTTATCACGCATTTTGTGTGCTATCACACCATGGTCACACTTGTCAAAGGCTTTTGCAAAGTCTGTGTATATAACATCTGCATTCTGTTTGTCCTCTAGAGCATCCAGGACCTTGTCATAGTGGTCCAGTAGTTGGGACAGACAGGAGCGACCTGCTCTAAACCCATGCTGCCCTGGGTTGTGTAATTGATGGTTATCTAGATGAGTGGCGCTCTTGCTTCTTAGAACCCTTTCAAAGATTTTTATGATATGGGACGTTAGCGCTATTGGTCTGTAGTTCTTTGCCATTGCTTTACTGCCCCCTTTGTGGAGCGGGGCTATGTCTGTTGTTTTTAGTAACTGTGGGACGACCCCAGTGTCCATGCTCCCTCTCCATAGGATGTTAAAAGCACGTGATAGGGGCTTCTTGCAGTTCTTGATGAACACTGAGTTCCATGAGTCAGGATAATGTAAGATAGGCTTGCGTCTACCAGGTTCTGTGGCACTCATAAAAAATTCATTTAGGTCTTCAACTTTTAGTCTGGTTAGCGGCTCACTAAAAACTGAGTCATACTGGGACTTTAGTAACTCACTCATTTCCTTGCTGTCATCTGTGTAAGACCCATCTCGTTTTAGTAGGGGCCCAATACTGGATGTTATTCTCGACTTTGTTTTGGCATAAGAAAAGAAATACTTTGGGTTTCTTTCAATTTCATTTATGGCTTTTAGTTCTTCCCGCGTTTCTTGATTCCTGTAAGATTCCTTTAGTTTTAATTCGATGTTTGCTATTTCTCTGACCAGTGCCTCCCTACATACATATTTCAGATATATTGGCCTCTTGTAGCCGCTCTGTTATTCTTTGCCTTCGCCTGTATAGGGAGCGCCTCTCTCTTTCTAGTTTACATCTTCTCCTCCTTTTCCTTAAAGGAATTTGCCTTGAGCAAACCTCAAGTGCCACAGAGTTAATTTGTTCTAGACATAGGTTAGGATCCGTGATGCTTAAGCTATCGTCCCAGTTTATATCATTTAGGATTTGGTTTACTTGGTCCCACCTTATGTTTTTGTTATTGAAGTTGAAATTGAAGAAGGCTCCCTCGCGACTGATCACATTTTGTCGATCTGGGGCCAAAGTCATGCATGTCTGGACCTCTATTATGTTGTGATCTGAGTATATCGTTTTTGATATGATGACATTTCGTATCAGATCATCATTGTTAGTGAAGATGAGGTCCAGCGTATTCTCCAATCTTGTAGGCTCTACTATTTGCTGGTTTAAGGTGAATTTGGTGCAGAGATTTAAAAGCTCGTGTGTGTGCGAGTTTTCATCTGAGCTGCCTCCTGGTGTTATCTCTGCTACCACATTATTTGCAATATTCCTCCATTTTAGGTGCCTTAGGTTGAAGTCCCCTAGGATACGGTACGGTACTATGTTCCACAACCAGCTCTCCTTACCCTATATCACTCACTCATTTACCCCTACCTCACCTATGGAATCTGCGCATGGGGCTCTACAACAATAACTCATCTCAGACCACTAATAACACAACAAAAAGCAGCAGTTAGAATAAGAACACATTCACACTCCAGGCAACATACTCCACCAATATTCAAAAACCTAAACTTACTCACCATACAAGACATCCATACTTTTTACTGTGCCTATTACATACATAGAACACTCTATGCAAATATTAACCCACCACTCAAACTTCTCCTTACCAATTTTAACAGGACACATGACCATAACACTAGACACAGATCACTCCTCGATGTTCTCCGTGTCCACCTAACACTATGTAAAAACTCAATGCATATAAAAGGCACGAAAATTTGGAATTCATTACCTGTCATTGCCAAAGAAACCCTGCCTGTATACCAATTCAAAACGATGCTAAAAAACCACCTTCTCACCCAAAGCTAAATGCTCAATATCAAACATTCCCAACAAAGTAGAATAATCACTTACTGTAAAAACCTGACTAATCACTTAAATGTAAAAACCTGTTATGAATAATACATACTAAGCTAACTATTTCCATAACATTTACATTATAATGACCACGTAAACTGTAACTGCAATGCAATTAATTGTTTTAAATTGTTATCTCACTCAATTAGTTGCATTGCTACAACTAATTGATATGTTCAACTTATAATAAAACTTTATAACTTAGATACGCAATTATACTTATTTTATTAATTATCAACCATAACTTTTTACCAAGTAGTCCTAAGAATGCCCGCAATGCACAGCATATTAGGGGCTTTTGGCATGTACATCTCATCAATAACTATGTATCTTGTCTACCCAACCATGTATCATTGTACCATGTCTCAATAAAGTATTATTATTATTTTTATTATTATTATAAGCAAGGGAATGATGTTAACACTGGTAGCCAATATGGTTAGAACGGAAGGAAATTTAGCAGTAAGACTATCCCTACCTTTGTTCCCTGGATAATTTAGCGTTTCCAGTGCCTGGCCGGTATACAGAGAAAGAGAAAGACAGGCCTAAGGCCGTGTGTGATATATATGAATTGAGGCGGTGGTTGTTAGGCAGCGACCGTTGCTTCACTAGAGTTTTGCATATGATTCATTGTGCTGATATTTTTACCGGTCTGAATTTCACGTGACTGTCAAATGCCTTTGTGTGTATATATTTACATAATTATGTAAATAGTGTATAATGTGGACAAGTAGGCGAGTAAGACGCGTGCAACACGTTGGTATCTTTATTGTCGAAAAGTTTCGCCTCCACAGTAGACTTCTTCAGTTAAATACAGAGAAGACAGCAAGAGCAATGGATATCTAGATGTAATCAGTCCATCACCCTCGAAGACGTGTCTTCTGACACAGTTCTTTGTTGTTAGTGACGAGGACACGTGTCTCCTGACACAGTTCTTTGTTGTTAGTGACGAGGACAAGTGTCTCCTGACACAGTTCTTTGTTTTTACTGACACAGTTCTCTGGTGTCAGGGGGGAGGACAAGTGTCTCCTGACACAGTTCTTTGTTGTTACTGACACAGTTCTCTGGTGTCAGGGGGGAGGACAAGTGTCTCCTGACACAGTTCTCTGGTGTCAGGGGGGAGGACAAGTGTCTCCTGACACGTTACTCTGGTGTCAGGGGGAAGGACAAGTGTCTCCTGACACGTTACTCTGGTGTCAGGGGGAATTAAGTAAGTAAGTAAGTAAGTAAGTAAGTAAGTTTATTCAGGTATACACAAATACATTTAAATACATTATCATACATAGCAGCATGTGTAGAGAACCTAGGATAACCCAAAAAAGTCAGACAGAGTGACTTATTTCCATTGGGGTCCTTTTTATACCTTAATTTTTACATTGTAGGATATATATGTCATTATATTATAAAGGATATATGTATACTAGGAATAAGGTAAAAAGAGTTATTTACATATACATGTGTGTTAACTAAAAATAAAAATCATTCTCCTCCCTTTCTGTCGCTACATTCATTAGGTACTTTTGGTT
>WNWK01046224.1:0-14397 GCA_009830355.1 Cherax destructor | reverse complement strand
TTTTAAATTTCCATGGAAATTATCCCTTTTTCCCCTCAGCACTGTCCTTTGTACTTTTTTTGGGCCCAGGGAAAAAGAAATTCTGCAAAATAACAGAAAAAAATGTAAGCAAATCAGAAATTATATCCGCTGCCAGTTGAAGCACACGGGGACTGAGCATTGTTTTGATACATGTACGTATGCCATCTTATGGTGGCTTCCCCAAACTCATTATACGTAGATTTTAAAATTATTATAGTATTATTTATTATTAGTAGTACATACAGAGTATTAAATTAATTATTCAGTCCCCCTCCGTGTATCTCTGTTTTCTTTATTTCATTTTCGTGGTTTTTTCAGGAAAATTGACTCTGTTTTCGTGGATCCCTCCATTTTCGTGCTTGGTCCGAACCCTGTCCAGTGCCCAGCGCACATACAAGCCGCAAGCCCGCCTCCCACGCACATTCTCAGGCAGTGTAGCATTGTTTCTGGTGAGTGAACATTATCCTGCAGTTCATACAAAACATTTCTTAACAATCCATTGTTTTTGGCCCTTGATTATTGTGTGTGACTGCTAAATAACCACCACGGGCCCAAAGATAGCTCCTAGTGTCAGTCCTTTGGAAAGAAAGTGAGGAACACCATAGAATTAAAGAAATAAATCAGCAAAGTGGTGAGAGGCAGTGGTGATGAGAGGCAGTGGTAGTGAGAGGCAGTGGTAGTGAGAGGCAGGGGGGGAGAGGCAGTGGTGGTGAGAGGCAGGGTGATGGAGGCAGTGGTGGTGAGGGGGCGTAGGGGGAGAGGCAGTGGTGATGAGAGGCAGTGGTGATGAGAGGCAGTGGTGATGAGAGGCAAAATGGTGAGAGGCAGTTATGATGAGAGGCAATGGTGGTGAGAGGCAGTGGTGATGAGAGGAAGTGGTGCTTGTTTGTTGGTTGAGGCAGTGTTAGAGGCAGTGTTGATGAAAGGAAGGGGAAGAGGCAGTCTTAATGTAGAGGAGAGGTGAGTAAACAAGATTAAATGAATAAACGAGAGAAATGAGAGTGTAGAAGTTTCGGTAGTTTTGTCAACAAACCAGTGTTGTTGTTGTTGCTGCTGCTGTTGTTACCAGCCAGCATGGACAGGAATGATTCCGTTCACACCTTAAGCGACTGGAAAGAAGCGGTGGTAGAGGCGGTGAGAGGGTGGTGATGAGAGGCAGTGGTGGATGAGAGGCAGTGGTGGTGAGAGGCAGTGGTGATGAGGAGGCAGTGGTGGTGAGAGGCGTGGTGGTGAGAGGCAGTGGTGGTGAGACAGTGGTGATGAGGGCAGTGGTGGGAGAGGATGGTGGAAGAGGGGGGTGGTAAGAGGCAGGGGGTGAGAGGCAGTGGTGATGAGAGGCAGTGGTGATGAGAGCAGGGTGGTGAGAGGCAGTGGTGGGAGACAGTGGTGATGAGAGGCAGTGGTGGTGAGGGGGCAGTGGTGGTGAGGGCAGTGGTGGGGAGAGGCAGGGTGGTGGAGGCAGTGGTGGGTGGGGAGGCAGTGTTGATGAGAGGCAGTGGTGGTGAGACAGTGGTGATGAGAGGGTGGTGGTGAGAGGCAGGGTGGGAGAGGCAGTGGGGGGGAGAGGCAGTGTGATGAGAGGCAGTGTTGGTGAGAGGCAGTGGTGATGAGAGGCAGGGTGATGAGAGGGCTGGGGGAGAGGCAGTGGTGATGAGAGGCAGTGGGCTTGTTTGTTGGTTGAGGCAGTGTTAGAGGCAGTGGTGATGAAAGGAGGTGGTGGTAAGAGGCAGTCTTAATGTAGAGGAGGAGTAAACAGGATTAAATGAATAAACGAGAGAGAATGAGAGGTAGAAGTTTCCGGAGTTTGTCAACAAACCAGTTGTTGTTGTTGCTGCTGTTGTTGTTGTTACCAGCCAGCCTGGACAGGAATGATTCCTGTTCACCTTAAAGGGCTGGAAATAAGTGATCTAATGCAGTTAGCATTACAAACCCGTTTTTTCTTATACTAATGCGTCTGAAAGAGGAAAGAATAGGAAGTTGTTTTCATAGCTGGACCGAGTATGCCCGCCACCACATTCGTAATGAGACACATATTTTATTCATTCTAGAGTGTATATCACTTTTTATGTTATTTATATTGTTTATTATGTCATATTAGATGAATTGTGATAGTAAATAGCCGAGAGCTGAATAGTGTCAAATTGAAGCATTTTGTCCTGCCTCCCAACAATAAACTCGCCTCCCCTCCCTCTCTATCTTCCATACACCAACAAGAGTCCCAAAAAGTAAGTGTGATGTTAAATGTTCATTTATACATGTTATTAGTGCTTTATATTTATTTGTTATTCTTTTCTGTATGTAAATCTATATTTAATCTCTAAAAATTCTTTTTTTTTAATACCCTGGTCTGAAACGATTAATTGAATTTCCATTATTTTTTGGGGAAAATGGCTTCAGTTTTCGGTGTTTAGTTTTAGTGCATCCCCCAGGGAAAGGATTAAACACGAAAACCGAGGGATGACTGTATATTATGTTTTAGGGCCCCACTTATACAGTAGGTTAGGTTCCAGGCTATGCCAGAAAGCAGACTTTGCCTAAAAGCAAATCCATTTTTTCCATTTATAAATGTACATGTATATAAATGCCAGATAAAAGTTTACACTAACGTATATTAAGTTAGCAATAGAACTAGGCATTGTAAAATACACACACAGTACACTCATTATTTACCTTAAAATATTTTAGTCTTAATGTAGGGCAAAGGGTGAGTAGTATCCTGCATTGTGTAAACCTTATAGGTAAGGCTTGGGAGGAGTGACTACCAGGACTTTGAACTCTGCCTGGAGAAAATTGTGGCCAGACTATATCCTAGAGAGGGATTTTGAAGGTTTTGGGGCTGAGCCTCAGAACCCTGAGCCTGAGCCTGAGCCTGTTGTGGAAGAAATTGTGGAATTGGGCAAGTCTATGGGGTTAGAGGTGAGTGGTGAGGATGTGGAACAGTTGGTGGAGGAGCACAAGGAAGAGCTAACCACTGAAGATCTGCAAGAGCTTCAACAGCAACTGCAACAAGAGACCAGAGGTCAGGACAATGGTTCAGAGGAGGAGGAGGAGGTGGAACAGAGATGGAAGAAGGTGCCTTCTTCAGTGATTAAGGAGATTTGTGGAATGTGGAGCAAGGTGCAAGCATTTATGGATGAATATCACCCTAACCATGCTGTTGCAGGCCGTGCTGGCAACCTGTACAATGACACTGTGGTGTCCCACTTCAGGGATGTTTTAAAGAATCGCCAGACACAGAGCTCCATGGACAGAATTATCGTTAGAACGAGGTCCAGTGACTCTCAAGCTGGTCCTAGTGGCATTAAAAGAAAAAGGGACATAACCCCAGAAAAGAACTTGCTACCTGCAGTGTTAATGGAAGGGGATTCCCCTTCCAAACACTAGCATACTACTCCACCTTCTCCTCTCCTCCCATCCTCCACACATCAACAACTCTTCAATAAATGTAAGTGACATGTTATTGTACAATATTTACATGTGTATTTAGTTATTCTTCATTAAATTGTGTATTATTTAATGTCAAAAAGTTCTAAAAAATATTTTATTTAACTACTTTTGGAAGTCTTGGACGGATTAAATTTATTTCCATTATTTCTTATGGGGAAAATTGATTCGGGTAACGATTGTTTCGCCTTAAGATATGCCCTCTCTGACGGATTAATATCGTAAGTCGAGGTACCACTGTACATATAGTGGTAGTGGTGGGTGGCAGTATAAGCCCTCAACAATATTAACACCGAAACAATGTACGTAATTTATAAATAAGAAATATTTACACTTTAATTTATAAATAAGAAATATTTACACTTTATAAATAAGAAATACGTATTTACACTTACCTTGGAGGAGCTGGCAGAGGGCGATGTTGTTCTCAGTGCCCCTATATAGCACCTAAAACAACAATGGAGGAGTTAAGATTCTTGTCATTTTTCTATTTCTTAACCCTTTCAGGGTCCAAGGCCATTTTTGGAAGGGGTACGCCAGTGTCCAAGAATTTTCCCAAAGAAAATTCCTTATTTTTTCTTATGAAATGGTAGAGAATCTTTTTCTGAAGGTAATAAAACAAAAAGTACGAGATTTGATTGAAAATTGACGAAATTATGCTCTCGTGAAATTTGACGTGTCAGCGATATTTACGCATTGGCGATTTTGCTGACTTTGACTCCCATTTTAGGCCAATTACATTATTCCAGTCGACCAAATTCTTAGCTATGTCACTAGTATTACTTCTATTCTATCGATTGAGCACAAGAAATTGCCCAGTCAACTGTTTCAAATACAAAATAAAGTGATTGGAAATTGGTAATTTAGCCAATTTAACTCAAAGTTCAAAATATTCCAATTTCAAAATAGGGTGCAGAATAAACAATGCAGGCATTTCTGGCACTAAACTAACATTTCCTCTGTTCATTAGTTATGCTTTCAGTCTTTACAAATGAATTCCATTTTGATTTTTTATTCACATAATGAATTTTTATTCAAACCAAAAAATGGAAGATTTACTGTTATGCAATATTGTAATAATTGTACAAATAATATCACCACATTTGTGAACGTATATTAGACCCACCAGCTGGCACATATTAGACATGTGAGGTCATTTGTTTACTCCTGAATATCGGCAAAAATTGAACATTTCTGCTACTTTGAGCTCAGTTTCAAGCCATTTCCATTACTAAAACCAATCAAAATCGTTTCTATATCCGTAATATATCTTACATTCTATGAAATGAGACAAAGAAATTGCAAATACATCTATAAAAATTACACGAAAAAACACTGCAAAGTCGCTGTTTTAATCGAAAATTACTGTTTCAGTTTTTTTTCTATCATTATGCACTGTGTGCTGCAGGATTTGTTTTATGTGGTGCACACTTACCACATAGATGTATTCTCTCATATCTAGGCCCAAATTTACCATTCAAAGCTTATCTGAGTGAGCTGAGCTCATGACATAGAACTACGGTTTGGACCCAGAACTCAAAGCCGTAGAACTACGGCACGGACCCTGAAAGGGTTAAATAAAATGACTAATGAAATGGATAAATGAACATTTAACATTACATTTACCTTTATTGAAGACTCTTGTTGGCATATGGAAAATGGCAAGGAGGGGAGAGGGAGGAGAGTTTATTGTTTGGAGACAGGACAAAATACAGTGGAACCCCGAGGAGTGTGCTACATGTATGGGAGTGTGTTACATTTGTATGAGTGATACATGTGATAATGTGATGCATAAATGGGAGTGTCATGAATGGTGTGATAGATACATGAGTGATACATATATTGGTGTATAATATGTTTGTGTGAATGATATATATACAGTAGGCCCCACTTAAATGGCATGTTAGGTTCCAAGATGTCACCAGAAAGTGGACATTACCGGAGAGCAGAACGCCATTTTTATCCACTTATAAATTATATAAATGCCAGATAACAAGTTTACACTAACATAGATTAAGTTAGCAATAGAACTAGGCATTAAAAACAATAAAAAGTAAAATACGCACACAGTACACTCATTACTTACCTTAAAATATTTGTAGTCTTAATGTAGGGTGAGAGGTGAGTAGTGTTTATTGTAAGAGGTCAGGTGTGGGAGGTATGGTAGTCAGGTGGTTGGTATGGCCAACCACACATAATATACTATGACATTTAAAGTGCCCTTGAGCAATAAAATACATATGCAGTACACTCATTATTTATCTTAAAATATTTGTAGTCTTAATGTAGGGTGAGTAAGAGAGATAAAACAAATAAACAAGAGAGAGAGAGTAAATAAGGACAGAGACACAGAGTCTATAAACAAGCAAACAGACACATCTGGTTATGGTTGATACATCTTCATTTCTATGTTTGTCATAATTTGAAATGTCTGTATTAGCTGAATGCTGTAAAGTGGGGCAGTACTGTACACATGTACATACATACAGTAAAGCCGCCTGTATCTGTGGTTTCAATTTCCTTGGTTTCATAACTTTATCTGTGGTTTACCATGACTAGAAAATATTAAATGGAAAATTCCAGAAATAAATTGCACATCATTCTGAGTAACACAGTGAAGCCTTCCTCCACCGTAGTGCTCACTACAGTAACACAGTGAAGCCTTCCTGCACTGTAGTGCTCATTACAGTAACACAGTGAAGCCTTCCTGCACTGTAGTGCTCACTACAGTAACACAGTGAAGCCTTCCTGCACCATAGCGCTCTCTACAGTAACACAGTGAAGCCTTCCAATATAGCCTCGATGACAATGAATTATATTAGCCGTTATTCAGACCGGTCTACCACTATTTTCCAGTATGGCATGCTTTCTCTCAACCTGGCGTAGCCGCAGGTTCTCGAAGGTCAAATCAGCATCATTGTTATACTTATGTACATAAAATACGTAAAATACTGTACAGTTCAATCTCGGTTTTTGTCATTAATTCGTTCCAGAATGTCTAACAAAAACCGAATTCGATGAAAACTGAAGCAATATTTCCCATAAGAATTAATGTAATTCCAATTAATCCATTCCAGACACCCAAAAGTATTAACAAAAATACATTTTATAGAGAATAACTATAGTTTTACATACAGAAAACAGCTGTATAACCCTTGTGGTTTAGCGCTTCTTTTGATTATAATAATAATAACATACAGTGGTCCCTCGGTTTTCGTGTATCTCTGTTTTCGTGTATTTCAGTTTTCGTGTAGTTTTTTCGTGGAAAATTGCCCTCTGTTTTCGTGTGTTCCCTCCGTTTTCATGCTCGGTCGGGAACCCTGTCCAGTGCCCAGCGCACATGCAAGCCCGCCTCCCACGCACATTCTCAGGCAGTGTAGCATTGTTTCTGGTTGAGTGAACATTATCCTGCAAGTTCATACAAAACATTTCTTAACAATCCATTGTTTTTGGCCCTTGATTATTGTGTGTGACTGCTAAATAAGCCACCACGGGCCCAAAGATAGCTCTTAGTGTCAGTCGTTTGGTAAAGAAAGTGAGGAACGCCATAGAATTAAAGAAAGAATTCGTAGCAAAGTGGTGAGAGGCAGTGGTGATGAGAGGCAGTGATGATGGGAGGCAGTGGTGGTGAGAGGCAGTGGTGATGGGAGGTAGTGGTGGTGAGAGGCAGTGGTGATGAGAAGCAGTGGTGAGAGGCAGTGGTGATGAGAGGCAATGGTGGTGAGAGGCAGTGGTGATGAGAGGCAATGGTGGTGAGAGGCAGTGGTGGTGAGAGGCAGTGGTGGTAAGAGGCAGTCTTAATGTAGAGTGAGAGGTGAGTAAACAAGATTAAATGAATAAACGAGAGAGAATGAGAGTGTAGAAGTTTCGGTAGTTTTGTCAACAAACCAGTTGTTGTTGTTGTTGCTGCTGCTGTTGTTGTTACCAGCCAGCCTAGACAGGAATGATTCCTGTTCACACCTTGAAGCGACTGGAAAGAAGCGGTGATAGAGGCGGTGATGAGAGGCAGTGGTGGTGAGAGGCAGTGGTGATGAGAGGCAGTGGTGGTGAGACTGGTGATGAGAGGCAGTGGTGGTGAGAGGCAGTGGTGGTAAGAGGCAGTGGTGGTGAGAGGCAGTGGTGGTAAGAGGCAGTGGTGGTGAGAGGCAGTGGTGGTAAGAGGCAGTGGTGGTGAGAGGCAGTGGTGGTAAGAGGCAGTGGTGGTGAGAGGCAGTGGTAATGAGAGACAGTGGTGGTGAGAGGCAGTGGTGGTAAGAGGCAGTGGTGGTGAGAGGCAGTGGTGGTAAGAGGCAGTGGTGGTGAGAGGCAGTGGTAATGAGAGGCAGTGGTGGTAAGAGGCAGTCTTAATGTAGAGTGAGAGGTGAGTAAACAAGATTAAATGAATAAACGAGAGAGAATGAGAGTGTAGAAGTTTCGGTAGTTTTGTCAACAAACCAGTTGTTGTTGTTGTTGCTGCTGCTGCTGCTGTTGTTGTTACCAACCAGCCTGGACAGGAATGATTTCTGTTCACACCTTGAAGTGATTGGAAATAAGTGATCTAATGCAGTTAGCTTTACAAACTCCGTTTTCTCGTATACTAATGCGTCTGAAGGATGAAAGAATAGGAAGATGTTTTCATAGCTGGACCGAGTATGCCTGCCACCACATTCGTAATGAGACACATATTTTATTCATTCTAGAGTGTATATCACATTTTTATGTTATTTATATTGTTTATTGTGTCATATTAGGTGAATTGTGATAGATAAATAAGCCGTAGAGCTGATATTAGTGTCAAATTGAAGCATTTTGTCCTGCCTCCCAACAATAAACTCGCCTCCCTCTCTCCTCTCCATCTTCCATACACCAACAAGAGTCGCCAATAAAAGTAAGTGTGATGTTAAATGTTCATTTATACATGTTATTAGTGCTTTATATTTATTTGTTATTCTTTTCTGTATGTAAATCTATATTTAATCTCTAAAAAATTATTTTTTGTTAATACTCCTGAGTGTCTGAAACGGATTAATTGAATTTCCATTATTTCTTATGGGGAAAATGGCTTCAGTTTTCGTGGGTTTCAGTTTTAGTGCCTCCCTCTGGAACGGATTAAACACGAAAACCGAGGGACCACTGTATTGTGGTTGACAGTATCGAAGGCCTTTTGCAAGTCTAAAGTTACCATTCCTATGAGGTTCCCTATAGACATTTCAGTTCTCATGTAATCCATCAGATTAATTAGGGAGGTGTCGGTTGAATAAGATCTCCTAAAGCCTGATTGGTAACTATGAAGAATGTTGTTGTCACTAAGATATTTAACTACTTGACAGTACACCGCCCTCTCTAGAATTTTTGATATTACACTGAGTATACTAACAGGCCTATAGTTGCTGACCTATTTTTCTTGAAGATAGGAGTAACTCTGGCCTCCTTGAACCCCTCTGGCACTGTATTAGTGGTGATCGACAAATTTATTATGTGAGCAATGGGGATTGCCAGTTCAGATGCACCATCTTTTAGAAACTTAGACGGGATGTTATCTGGGCCGGTGCTTTAATTGGGTTTAACCCGCTTAGTTCTTTTTGCACGAAGTCATGAGATACACTTACTAGTTGACAACTGTTTGGAGTTACTCCTTTATGTAGTATGTTTTAAATTTATCAGAGTCTGTGTTAAAGGTATTTGATGAAGCTGGTAGCTTGCTTACAGTGGACCCCCGAGTTTCGTAAGGTTCTTATTCCGTAAACATCGTGTTTCGTAAGCTTTTTTCGATTTCGAGAATCGTAAAATGGCTCATGTTTCGTAACGTATTAGACCTGTCCGCCTGCTCCGTGCCTGCGCGGGACGCAGGACGCAGCCAGTGAAGCGTTTACCATTGAGAGAACATTACCTAGCGCGCTCTTTCAAACATTCACACTTCATTTGGTGTCTTTTTTGGTGGTTTAGTGATTGTCACTGTGAAATAAGTCACCATGGGTCCAAAGAAGCTTCCTAGTTGCACCCCTGTGGTAAAGAAAGTGAGGAACACCATCGAACTGAAGAAAGAGATTATAGAAAAATATGAGAGTGGCGTACATCTGAGTGATCTTGCCAGGATGTACAACAAAACCCAATCTACTATCAGCTCTATCCTGGCAAAGAGAAATGAGATCAAGGAAGCTAATGTTGCAAAAGGGGTTGATATGTTAACGAAAAATAGATTGAAAACAGTGGATGAGGTTGAGAAGTTGTTGTTGGTGTGGATCCATGAAAAACAGAGAGCGGGTGATAGTATTTCCATAGTGATAATTTGTGAAAAGGCAAGGAAGTTGCACACAGGTCTTGTCAAGACAATGCCTGCAACCAGTAGTGAGGCAAGTGATTTTAAAGCCAGCAAAGGCTGGTTTGACAGGTTTAAAAAATGTAGTGGCATACACAGTGTTGTGAGACATGGTGAGGCATCCAGCTCAGACAAATGTGCAGCTGAAAAATTTGTGCATGAATTCCAGGGGTTCGTAGAGGCTGAACAATTCCTCCCCCAACAAGTGTTTAACTATGATGAAACAGGCCTGTTTTGGAAGAAAATGCTCAACAGGACCTACATTACTCAGGAGGAAAAGGCACAGCCAGGACACAAGCCTATGAAAGACAGGCTAACTCTTATGATGTGTGCCAATGCCAGTGGTGATTTTAAAGTGAAGCCTTTACTGGTGTATCACTATGAAAATCCCAGACCCTTCAAGAATCACAGTGTTGACAAGAATAATTTGTGTGCATTGGAAGGCTAACACCAAGGCATGGGTCACTACGGAGATTTTCAAGGAATGGGTGACTGGAGTGTTTGGCCCTACTGTGAAGAAATACCTCTTGAAAAGAAATTGCCACTCAAGTGCCTCCTGATACTGGACAATGCTCCTGCTCACCCTGACAACTTGTGGTTGTCTGACAAGTTTAATTTCATCAGAGTGAAGTTCTTGCCTCCTAACACCACTCCTCTCCTCCAGCCCATAGACCAGCAGGTCATTTCCAACTTCAAGAAACTGTACACCAAAGCACTGTTTGAAAAGTCCTTTGAAGTGACCTCGGACACTGAGTTGACCCTAAGAGAGTTCTGGAAAGATCACTTCAACATTGTATTGCATACGCCTTATAGGTAAGGCTTGGGAGGGAGTGTCTTCCAGGACTTTGAACTCTGCTTGGAGACCAGTGTGGCCAGGTTGTGTCCAACAGTGGGATTTTGAAGGATTTGAGGCTGACCCTGACGACCCTGTGCCTGTTGTGGACTCTATTGTGGCATTGGGGAACAGCCTGGGGTTGGAGGTGAGTGGTGAGGATGTGGAAGAGTTGGTGGAGGAGCACAGGGTAGAGCTAACAACTGAAGAGCTGCAAGAGCTTCATCTGGAACAGCAACAGTCCACAGCTGAGGTTATTGCTTCAAAGGAGGAGGGTGAGAGACAGAAGGAGGTGCCCTCTTCAGTGCTTAAGGAGATGTGTACAAAGTGGAATGAGTTGCAGACATTTGTTGAAAGACACCACCCTGAGCAAGCTGAAATGAGCCTTCAGTGCAGCCACTTCAGTGACAGAGCCATGTCACACTTCAGGAAAGTGTTGAAGGGTCGCCAGAAACAGAGGACTCTGGACAGTTACTTTACCAGGCAGGGGTCTGGTGACTCTCAAGCTGGTCCTAATGGCATTAAAAGACGAAGAAGGGAAGTAACCCCAGAGAGGGACTTGTTACCTGAAGTCCTTTTGGAGGGGGATTCCCCTTCCAACCACTAACTCCCTGCCCCTATCAGCAACTCTACCTTACAGATGCCTGCAACTCTTCAATAAAGGTAAGTAAATGTATATACAGTGGACCCTCGGTTAACGAAATTAATCCGTTCCAGGAGCTATTACTTAATCTGAATCTTTCGTAATCCGAACCCTTTTTTCCCATAAGAAATAATGTAAATACAATTAATCCGTTCCACAAAAAAATATTCACCAAAAATAAAATATAAATAACATTTACTTACCTTTATTGAAGAGACTTGCAGGCATCTGGAGGATAGGGAGGATTACAGGGGAATGCCTGCTACACTCCCTGCATGCCTGCTACACTCCCTGCATGCCTGCTACACTCCCTGCATGCCTGCTACACTCCCTGCATGCCTGCTACACTCCCTGCATGAATGCTACACTCCCTGCATGAATGCTACACTCCCTGCATGAATGCTACACTCCCTGCATGAATGCTACACTCCCTGCATGAATGCTACACTCCCTGCATGAATGCTACACTCCCTGCATGAATGCTACACTCCCTGCATGAATGCTACACTCCCTGCATGAATGCTACACTCTCTGCATGAATGCTACACTCCCTGCATGAATGCTACACTCCCTGCATGAATGCTACACTCTCTGCATGAATGCTACACACTCTGCATGAATGCTACACTCCCTGCATGAATGCTACACTCCCTGCATGAATGCTACACTCCCTCCATGAATGCTACACTCCCTGCATGAATGCTACACTCTCTGCATGAATGCTACACACTCTGCATGAATGCTACACTCCCTGCATGAATGCTACACTCCCTGCATGAATGCTACACTCCCTGCATGAATGCTACACTCTCTGCATGAATGCTACACACTCTGCATGAATGCTACACTCCCTGCATGAATGCTACACTCCCTGCATGAATGCTACACTCCCTGCATGAATGCTACACTCCCTCCATGAATGCTACACTCCCTGCATGAATGCTACACTCTCTGCATGAATGCTACACACTCTGCATGAATGCTACACTCCCTGCATGAATGCTACACTCCCTCGATGAATGCTACACTCCCTCCATGAATGCTACCACTGGGGTGCCACTAGGAAGCTTCTTTGGACCCATGGTGACTTATTTCACAGTGACAATCACTAAACCACCAAAAAAGACACCAAATATATTGTGAATCTTTGAAAGAGCGCGCTAGGTAATGTTCTCTCAATGGTAAACAACGCTTCACTGGTGTCTTGCGCTTGCGCGGAGCAGGCGGACACGTCTAATACCTTTCGGTAACCGAGGAATTTTTCGCTAACCGATTCCGAAAAAAGCTTACGTTTTCCGAAACTTTCGTTAACGGGACCTTTCGTTAACCGAGGGTCCACTGTATATATATATTGTTTTTAATTTAGTATGTGAATATTTTTTTGTGGAACGGATTAATTGTATTTACATTATTTCTTTTGGGAAATAATGGTTCGAATTTCGTAAACTTCTCCTGGAACGGATTAATTACGATACTCGGGGGTCCACTGTGCATCAATAAATACCATACGAAAATAGACTGCTACTGTCTCCCAAACTACTGTCTCCCAAAATCTCTCTCTCTCCTCTACACTCCTCTCTTCTCCAGGTGCATACACGCTTATTATGACCCACTTTTCGCATCCGACCCTTATTTTAATCCACATAATTCTTGAATTTACACATTCATATTCCCTCTTTTCCTTCCATAACTGATCCTTCAAAATTATTGCTACCCCTTCCTTAGCTCTAACTCTCTCAGATACTCCTGACTTAATCCCATTTATTTCTCCCCACTGAAACTCGCCTACCCCTTCAGCTTTGTTTCGCTTAGGGCCAGGACATCCAACTTCTTTTCATTCATAACATCGGCAATCATCTCTTTCTTATCATCCGCACTACATCCACGCACATTCAAACAACCCAGTTTTATAAAGTTTTCTTCTTCTCTTTTTAGTAAATTTGTACATGAGAAGGGGTTACTAGCCCATTGCTCCCGGCATTTTAGTGCCTCATACGACACGCATTGCTTACGGAGGAAAGATTCTTTTCCACTTCCCCATGGACAATAGAGAAAATAAAAGAACAGGAGCTATTAAGAAAAGAAGAAAAACCTAGATGTGTGTATGTATATATATATGCATGTGCATGCCAGTGTAGTGTGACCTAAAGTGTAAGTAGAAGTAGCTAGATATACCTGTTATCCAGCGTGTTTATGAGACAGAAAAAGACACCAGCAATCCTACCATCATGTAAAACAGTTTCAGGTTTCTGTTTCACAGTCACCTGGCAGGACGGTAGTACGTCCCTGGGTGGTTGCTGTCTACCAACCTACTATATATATATATATATATATATATATATATATATATTATTATATATATATATATATATATATATATATATATATATATATATATATATATATTTTACGAGAACATTGTGAAGAGTCGTGTGGTATCCATTGATGCAAAAAGATCACAGTAAACAGGTGATATCAAAATATAAGAAAAACTATGAAAAATAGAAGAATTCCAAGCGCTTTGTGACACCACATATCAGGATATAACAGGAAACAAGACAAAAGGCTTATATAAGGCGAGATCACCTCACACAACACACTAACAAAGACACACTCACAGTACGTAAACCGCAGACTCTGTGAAGAGAAATTATGGACCTGAAACCTTCCCAAGAATTAAGATTAGTCCATTTTCATTAAATTTTCCCAAATTTTATTAATTATAAATGAATCCTTATAAACAAAAATATTCATATTATTTTCATTAAAAGCAGTTTTGAAAATAATATGAATATTTCTTTTGGTTATATAATTGAATTCATTTATAATAAAAAATTGGGAAGAATAATGATAAATGGACTATCTAATTGGGAAGATTTCATCCTTTCTTTATTTTCCTCTTCCGAGTGTGCATGTTCCTACTGTGAGTGAGTCTGTATGTGACGTGAGTGTTCTCGCCCTTATAGCCCTGTCTTGCTGTTTCCTGTTCATGTCCTTGATAATTATATACTAGTGGAATTCTTCTATTTTCATAGTATTTTCTCATATATATATATATATATATATATATATATATATATATATATATATATAATATATATATATATAAAAATATATATATATATATAAAATATATATATAATATAATATATATATATA
>WNWK01046223.1:0-14397 GCA_009830355.1 Cherax destructor | reverse complement strand
ATCTCCCAAATCTGAACCCCCACCCCCCCCGTAAGTCTCGCAACTCCGCTAGTATACATCCTGCACCCCTCGGTTCCACATCACGCTTCCTAATTATGCAGTTCCAGTCACCTTCTAACACGGGTTACCTCAGGGAGCCCCCAATGCATATACTAAGTAACCCCTCACAAACTCCCCCTTTAAACAAATACAAACCCGCGGGCATATACACGCCAATGAAGCAAACCCGGGGAATCACCCCATTCACCATCAACCCTAACAATCCTCCCGCCCCCCCCCTCCTCCCATGACCTCAGATGAAAAGGGCTGGACCCCCCTAATACCTACCAACACCCCACCCTTGAAATTTTCAGAACTACCAGTGTACAAAGTAAAACCCCGAACCGATCCCCACCACACCAAAAATTATGTTCTTGGAGAAAACACACGTCAATGCCCTCTCTCCGCAATGTCCTTCAACCCACATCCTTTTTTGCCCTCGGCCCTAAGGCCTTTCACATTCATACTGATACACTTAAAGGGCTTCAATGGGGGTTTTCCCCTCGATGCTTCATCTTTTCCCCGACACTCCTGCTTTGACCACTGACCCCCCCCCCACTGAGACCTACTCCCTCCTTATCCAAGCCCTTTACCCTTGACCCCCCTCCCTCCCCTGACCACATCCGCGGAACACTTTCTTACCTGTCCTCTGACCCGGGGGCCAACACGTCATCCTTTTCCCCGGGCCCTTGATCTCTTGCGGGACCCCCGCCACCTCCATGACCTTTTTCAGACACCTCATTCACATCTTTTTCCCTCCCTATGAACCACAGCCCTCAACCACACACACTCTTCCCGATTCTCACTGCCACCACAAGCCCCCTTTTTACTCACATCCTCACCAGCACTTCCCCCGGGGCTTGCTGTTCCCCCGGGTAGTCCTTCACCAGGGGACCCCTCTCCCCACAGAAGGCGGACTGTCAAGCATCATCCTCAGGTCCTCCATCATAGGCCCCGTCAACTCCACCAAATCGTCCCCCTTTCCTTCCTGCACGACAGCAACCTTGCTGTCTTCCACCATCACTGGTTGGCCACAGGTGGAAGGAGACCACCACCACCTCCCTTCTACCACGTCACCCACCGTCTATCCCCAAACCGCCCTTTACCCTGAAGATGACCCATGAAAACCCCCTTTGGACCACACCTGAAGGGCCCTCCCCCACCATGCCCCTTTGCCCCCCACGTTGTTGCTGGGGCCGTGGTCCAGGGTTCTCACACGCTGCTGCTATATGCCCTGGCTGACCACAGAGCCGACACGTCCGTACTTTGCCCCACGCCGTCACGAAAAACTTGCGTCCTAAATTCGGGGCATCAGGACGTACGAGGGGATTGGCCCCCTCAAAGACATCTTTAAACTGTAAGATCCCCCCGGGAAATTCCGGGCGTAGGTCCCCTGCCTCCCCCGCCAACATTTGCCGCATGGATCCTTTCCATATCCCTTTAAAAAACATCTCTCACATCCACGGCATCCGCCCGGGGATGTTCTGTATACGTATCCACGTAAAAGTTGCTGATACATCCCTTAATCTCACCCCCAAAACCCCTTTCTGAAACGACCATGCGTTTCCCTGGTAGACATCAACAACCCTCTCGTAGGCACCATTTTCAAGAACTTCACAAACACTCGTGGGCTCCTTTAATGAAATCCCATAAATTTGCTGGGGGAATTCCATAAGTGCCCCGGGAGAATGGCTGGCAAGAGAACTTAAAAGTTTTGACGGATAAATAGGCCAACAAGCACCTCTATGCACACAGTATGCACCCCCCCCTTTTATAACCTCCCGCCATATTGGAGAAAAAAAAAGTTGTCAACACTGGCCACCAAGGGGAAAACCCGTAAACCCCCCACCACAGTGACCGGGCAAATGAAATGAACTAGTGCAGCATAAAAACCTGGCTGTGAGCTAGCGCAGCAAAAGGGGGTTGGGGCTAGGGGCATAAAGCCCGGGTGTGAACTAGTTTTAGCATAAAGCCTGGCTGTGAACTAGGGAGCATAAAGTTTTGGTTAAAATAGCGCAGCATAAAAACCCCCGGTCCGGGAAATAGCGCAGCATAAAAACCTGTCATGAACTAGCGCAGCATAAAAACCTGTCCATGAACCAGCCAAACATAAAGCCTGGCTGTAATAGGGCATAAAGCCTGTCTATAACCAGCGCAGCATAAAGCCTGTCTATGAACTAGGGGCATAAAGCCCCGTCTATGAACTAGCGCAGCATGCCTTTGCTGTGAACTAGCGCAGCATAAAGCCTGGCTGTGACCTAGCGCAGCATAAAAACCTTTGTGAACCCAAAGGGGCAAAAGCCTGCCCCCGAACTAGTGCAGCATAAAGCCTGGCTGTGACCTAGAGCAGTATAAAGCCTTTTCTATGAACTAGTGCAGCATAAAGCCTGGCTGTGACCCCAGAGATAAAACCTGGCTGTACCTAGAGGAAAAAAGCCTGGGGCCAGAACTAGTGCAGCATAAAGCCGGGTGTGAATTGGGGGCAGGTTTAAAACCTGTCTATGAACTAGCGGGATAAAGCCTGGCTGTGAACTAGGGAGCATAAAGCCTGGGTGTGAACTAGTGCAAAATAAAGCCTGGCTGTGGGAAATAGGGAGCATAAAGCCTGGCTATGACCTAGTGCAGCATAAAGCCTGGTTGTGAACTAGGGGCAGCATAAAGCCTGGCTTGGGCCAGAGCAGTATACAGCCTGTCTATTAACTAGGGAGCATAAAGCTTGGCTGTGAACTAGTGAGCATAAAAACTTGGCTGTGAACTAGCGCAGCATAAAGCCTGGCTGTGAACTAAAACGCAGCATAAATCCTGGCTGTGAACTAGTGCAGATAAAGCCTGGCTGTGAACTAGAGCAAAAAAGCCTGGCTGTGACCTAGCGCAGCATGCTTTGGGGTTTAACTAGAGCAGTATAAAGCCTGGGTGACCTAGTGCAGCATAAAGCTTGGGGTTTTGAACTAAAAAGGGAGATGCTTGGCTGTGAACTAGCCAAACATAAAGCCTGGCTGTACCCAGAGCAGTATACAGCCTGTCTATGAACTAGTGCAGCATAAAGCTTGGTTTTGAACTAGCGCAGCATAAAGCCTGGGTGGAACTAGTGCAGCATAAAGCCTGGCTGTGAACTAAACGCAGCATAAAGCCTGGCTGTGACCTAGCGCAGCATAAAGCCTGGCTGTGAACTAGCGCAGCATAAAGCTTGGCTGTGAACTTAGCATAAAGCCTGGCTGTGAACTAGCGCAGCATAAAGCCTGGCTGTGAACTAGCGCAGCATAAAGCCTGGCTGTGACCTAGCGCAGCATAAAGCCTTGGGTGTGAACTAGAGCAACATAAAACCTGTCTGTGAACTAAACGCAGCATAAAGCCTGGCTGTGACCTAGAGCAGCATAAAGCCTGGCTGTGAACTAGAGCAGCATAAAGCCCGGCCGGGAAAAGTGCAGCATAAAGCCTGGCTGTGAACTAGCGCAGATAAAGCCTGGCTGTGAACTAGCGCAGCATAAAGCCTGGCTGTGAACTGAGCAAACATAAAATTCGGGAAATAGCGCCGCATAAAGCTTGGCTTTGAACTAGTACATAAAGCCTGGCTGTGAACTAGCGCAGCATAAAAACCCTGTGAACTAGGGGGCAGAAAAAAGCCTGGCTGTGAACTAGAAAACAGCATAAAGCCTGGGTGTGAACTAGAGCAGCATAAAGCCTGGCTGTTCCCCAGACGTGTCTTGAGAGACAAGTGCCCCTTTACCACAGTGCTTCAGGGGTCATCAAAGTGACTTCCATTCTCCGATCTAAAAAATCACTAGTCTTAACTTGCTGTTGGGGGAAGCCAAGAAACATTTATGAAGGGATTCAGGGGCCAGTTAGGTGGACTTAAGTCCTGGAGATGGGAAGTACAGGGCCCACACTCTGAAGGAGGGGTGGGGATATATGCAGTTTTTAACTGTAATATCAGTAGTGATGTGCTGGGATTAGTCTTCTCACCAGGACTTAATTACTCAAACCCCCTTAAGTTTAAAAAACCAATTGCCTCCACTCACCCCGTCTGTAAATGCTCACACACACTTACTGGATGGTTTTAACCAATTGTACACAAAAAATCATTTACCACCCCCACTTCAATCTTTCCTATGCCGATTTCCCAACCCTACAAAAAATATATATATATATATATATATATATATATATATATATATATATATATATATATATATATATATATATATATATATATATATATATATATATATATATATATTTTATAAAAAACAAACTTTCTTCTCCAGCCCACGCAGGAATCGAACCTACAAACATTGCATCAAAGTACGTAGTATCTTCTCCGCTCGGCCATTATTATAATCAAAAAAAACCTAAACCACAAGGGAAAGTGAAACGGGGCTGGGCAGAATGCGGGGAGAATGGGTAAAGAAGAGGGGGATGATTGTAGTTTTGGAGTGCAGGAGGCAGTGGATAGTGCAGGGATAAGGGTAGAAGGTTGAGGTAGAAGGGACTGAGGGGGCTAGAGGTAACCAGAGTTTGTGTAGTAAGCGTTGCTGTCAAAAAGTCAACGAGAGAGTCAGGATTAAAGGAGGGTCCATCTGCAAGAAGGAAGGAAAAGGGCCGAAGCAAGACGACGTTGGAGGTAAATTCTGCGTGCTCGTTGAAAAGGGGGGCATTCCAACAGAATGGGCAAACAGACATGGAACCACAATGCTCACAGAGAGGAACGGGACCCTCTCCATGAGATACCCGTGAGTAAGACGAGTGTGGCCGATGCGAAAGGGGAGTGTAGCCCCCAACCCCGACTTGGTGACAAGAAGAAGGCCAGAACCATATATTCAGTTTAATAGAATGAAGTTTGTTATGTAGCAGGTCACCAACTTTTTGCCAATGGGTGAGAAGGGGGGAGCAATGACAGAAAAATAGTCCGTGAATGGAACATCTCTATATGAAACGGGAAGGTCATGTACTGCTGACCGCACAGCAATGTCTGCCTGTTCATTGCCCTGTACGTCAACATGACCGGGGACCAAAAAAAACAATATCTTTGTGTTTGCTAGAATCGGCATAACCAAAGTTGGCTAAAAAGAACTGGGGTAGGTGTATAAAATTTTTCGGATAGCCTGTAAAGCACTAAAGGGTCTGAAACGACCAAATGGTGACACAGGCATAGATGCAATAGGGATAAGTGCTTCAAAAAGATATATAATTCAGTCGTAAAAAAGCCGAGGATAACAGATGCCCTCGCCGCGCTGTCTGGGAACACTGTAATCCGCCCCCGTCAGAAGACTTAGAACCACGGTGATCCCGATGGCAGGGGAATGGAAAAGTGGTCTAAAAAAGAGAGCGAGAAGTCGCTGTAGGCATTTGGGGCCCCCATAGCAGTGGAAAAGAACTGACAGGGACAGCAGGAACTTCTCAAGGGGGGGAAAGGGAGATCCAATGAAATGAAAGGTGGTAGCTGAAGAGTAGACAAGAGCGAATGGGGGGAAGAAAAAGGGACGAGGTAAACAGGGCGACGAAAAAATTTAAAGGGTCTACTAACATCTGTGAGAATCCTATAAATGGAAGGTTTTGGGGAGGTCGTGAGGCAAACATAATTGAAAAGGCAATGTACCAGCGATGGAAATGATGGAATGTTCGCTTCTGATAGGGCTTCAACCCGGGGTGAAGTACAAAAGACCAAATAAACGTAACCCCTGGTAATGGATGGGATTAAGGCTAGAGAAGTAGCAGGAAGGCCGCCGAATATATCTACCACCATAATCATTTTAAAAAATTTAGGGCTGTGCAGGCGGAGAAGGGTTCTACGATCAGCCCCCACGAAAGATGTGCTAGATTCAGCCGGCTATGACAAGTTGCCTTCAGAGAGGTAATGTAGGTTTCCGGACAATCGACGATAAAACGGGAGGCCGGAAAGCCGTATCAGTTCTGGGAAAAACGAAGCCGTATAGGTAAATGGATGATCAGAGACCAGAACGTCTAGTGAACGTAATTTGGGAGTTTTACTACTAAAAAATTTTAAAGGGTGGGGGGGCCCAATCAAAACACGGTTGTGAAAAAAATGCCCAAAGATAGGAGTAATGAAAGTGGGGGTTGTATAGTGATGTTGTGTGGAGTCTGTTTTTAAGGTGGGGTGGTGTCTAGCTCCCATACCCCCCCCCTTTTTCCACCCGGTGAGAGGGACTTGTTGGCCCCGGGCCACAGGTTATTCACTGACTGACCACTCCCGACTCCATGAATTCGCAGCTGCTCCTATCTTAATTCATTTTATGTTAAGAGCTTCACTCGTGATTTTGGGAACTTAATTCTGTCTGCCCTGCCCTGTCTTAGTGAAAAGTAAATTGTTTGTCTCACCATGTCTTTTAAAAGGGCCCTTTGTGCCTATATGAGAATGATTATTAGAATGGTGAGTAATTGTCGGTACTTTCTTCCCCAGCCTTAGGAACCAGCATGGGTCATCTGGCTCAAAGCAGAGTGTGAGGGAAGGAGTTATCTAAATTGAGACCAGGACTGAATCTCCAACCCCCCTTCAACTGTCTCAACTAGACCCCAAAAACCCAGACAACATTATCCCCAGGGACGCACCAGTCCCTTATACATTATCAACTTCTGGATTTTCCCAAAGGGTGTTAGAAACATATATTAACTGGGGGTTTTTTGGAAAACATCTGTCGACCAAGTGGTTGTTGACACTGTCTTCTTTGTGAATACCAGCAAGGAGTTCAGAAAAGTATCAGTTTACGTGTCAAGAACATCAAATCCTTTTCCACCTTCCATCTGAAAAAAATTAGCTGCTTCAATTTAGTTTTATTTTTCTATTTTCATTTTACTTTTTCATTTAAGATAAGATTTTGATATTCATGTTTAAGTATTTATTTTTTTATAAGTCATTCTATTAAATAAGCGTGCTTTTTTTTGTTGTTATTTTTGTCTTTTCTATTCTCATAATTTTCCTAAGGAGGAACCAGCCTTGATTCATCTTGGGTTCAAGATTGAACCGGGACTGAGAAAAAACCCTTCACAACGGTTGATGGCATGCTGGAGCAAACTGCAATGAGGTGACAGTCAGCACTCACAAGAAGCAAAGTCATCAACATAAAGGATGACCAAATATTGAATGGGAGAATAGGGGCCAGATTATTTATACAAGGAGAAAGAGTGTTGTGTTCAGAACACACCCCTGGGGACCCCCAGCTTGGACAAACCCCGGGGAAAGCATATTTTTAAACCCCGCAAGGAAATGTCTTTCAGTTAAAAAAGGCCTAGAGGAAAATGGTGTTGCCTCAGGGGCCCTAAGGAGTGGGCCTGGGAAAAAATATTATCCCCCAAAGTTGTCATATTTTCTCAAGGTAAAAAAAGATGGCGATAACCGAGTTGTTATTAGCAAAGGCATTATGAATATATGTATCCAAGGCAAAGGGGTCAATGGTAAACGCCTTAGGGAAGCCATATTGACTAATGGAGAAACTACTGTGACTCAAAATACCACATCCGCCTTTTAAACCCGACTTTCCCTTTATTGAAAACTGCACTGGTAAGAGCAATGGGACGGTAATGGGGGCATCATGTCCCGTAGAACCCTTTTGGGGGAAAGGTAGAACAATAGCAGATTTCCACAGCGGGGGAAGAACTTGTGACCATATAAGATTAAAATTTAAGAGGACTGCAAGGGCAATGATGTAAATGCTGTAGCATACGAATATGTATCCCTCGGCCCAGCTGCCGTGATCGGCAAGGGGGGTTTTGGTTCCAAAAGGGTAAAGGCCAATTAAAAGATTCTTTTCTGAGAAGAAAATCAAGGGGTCAACTCCTGGAACTTAAAAAAAGGAACGAGGGGCAAAATGGAGCCCTGAGAAATACAGACCAGATGATTCCAACGTGGCAACGGAAAAGGGTGGATAACGACACCGGGAACCCCAAGAACAGGAGCCGGGTGGGGGGGAATTTTCCCTTCAGTTTCCGATTTTTCCAGACTGCACTCACGAGGAAGCCGAAGTGACAGTAGAAACGTAATCCCACCAGCAAGTGGGTTTTGCGTCACGGGTGAGACAGCGACAATTGCCCCTTCTGCTTAAAATCAAGGAGTTTTCTGTGGTTCTGTTGTCCGTCCCGCCCCCCTGCAGAGCATTTCAAACATATGCCCGAGCACGAGGGGGACCACCAGGGCACACACTTCTGAGGATGCTTGCCCGAGGTTTGGGGGATAGAATTTAAGCTGCAGTTAAGATGGAGGACGAGAAGAGATTTAAAACCCCATCAATGGAGGACGAGGAAGGAGCCTCAGAAAAGCAGTAAGATGTGCGTAAGGTCCCAATTCGGCCGGTCAAATTGACAGCGTCCAGAGGAGATGGATAATACAAAGGAGAAGTAAGGAGGTTGGAAAAAGATTGTGTCATGCAAGTCCGGGAGGACAGACCAGGTGAAGTCGACGACAGTTGAGGAAGAGCAAGGAGAGATCGATGCAAAGAAAAAATGAGTTCGAGGATCAAAAAGGGTGGTAGTCCCGTATTTAAAAAATGGAGGGGGAAAAGAACCAAAAACCCCCAACTGAATGTCGGGAGTCACAGTGAGACCCCCCGAGAAAATGGTGGGCATTAAAATCGCCAAGTAAAAGAAGGGGTGGTGGTAAGGAAGAAACCAGAAAGGCAACAACTGGGATAGACAATGCCCGAGAAGGGGAGAGATACAAAAAACAGAGGGATACCACTTTGGTGGATACAGACTGCAGAGAAGTATACTTTTGTTAAAAGGGTTTCCCTCGGAAAAAAGGGTCCGGGGAAAATAATAAATCATAGCCCAAGAAGGGATGGATAACAGAGGAGGAAGGGGTTTTTGTAACGACACCAACAGGGGGAAAAATGGGAGAGCAACACCTGAAGCTCTCCCCGGTTACCCAGGCCGCGGGTATTCCACTGTAAAAAAGCCTTGATTTACAAAAGAAAAATACAAGCCAAAGGTAGAGGTATCTATGGACTAGAGGGGTTTGAAAAGTCCATGTGGAGGCAGGGAAGAGTAAGCAGTGAAGGTTGGGGTGCTGTGAAGGAAGGAGGGGGGGTAGACGGGGGAAAAGAGAGGAGGGGGGAACCGGGGTGGAGGGTGTCCATCAACATTTGAGTCTCCGAATATATTCTGCGATACTTCTAGTTTTCAGAGGGCAAAGACTCAGGATGTGGGGCCACATTAGAGATGGGGGCAGGAGGAGGGGGAGCAACAATGGGGGGACTATGAACTGTACAAAGTAGGGGGAGGGAAAAGGAAGAAAACTGTCGAAGGGGTTGGGGGGGGACAGGAGGGAAGGACCTGGGAAGGGGCAGTAGAGGAAGAAACTTGGGAGGGGACAGAGGGTGAAGGTTTTAACGAGGAGGGGGGGATGAACCTCCCACACGTAACATAACTTTTGGGGGTGAAAACTAGGCATAGAAACTGGGGAAGGAAAAAAGTGCAGGATGGAGAAGGGAAGGAGGGGGGAGAGGAGAGTTTAACAATGGGGGTTTTTTTGGGCCGAGGAGGGCGGTGGGTGGAGATGTTGGACGAGGGTGTGTAGACACAGCTTGGGGTGAGTAGAGGAAGAGGTGAGGACAGTATGGGGGGAGGTAGGGACCTCGGAGCCCAAAAGCAAAAGAATTTGAAACAGGGGGCTGAGGATGGGGGACCACAGAGGAAGCTGGGGAGTTGGGACCCCAAAATAGGGGACGTTTTGCAACGCGAGAATAGGAAATAGGAGAAGTCTCCCCTTTAAGGCATAGATGGGGACAGCCATGGCACATGGGAAACCTTCTGCCTCTTTGAGACAACGGATTTCACGCTCATTTAAGAAACTTGACAATGGTGAGAGTAAGATGGGTGTTCCCCGCTTAAGGCAAGAGGAGGTAGACTACAAGAAGGGGGTTCATGGTCGTCGGCACCACAGCGGGCATTCGGCCGGACCTACAATATTTGCCGGATGACCAAAACGCCACGTTTGAACACTGTTGCGGTGTAGGGGTCACCTTCGAACTTTAAACGGTGTCCTGCAATGTAAAGGGCCCGGGAAGGGCACAGCATTCAAATGTTAAGTGAGCAATATTGCAAGGATATCGTCTTGCTGATGGGCAGGGAAACAAAAGTGTCAACTTTGAGTATAGGAAGGTCTTGGACTCAAGCTGCACAAGAATGTCACCACCACATGTTTTGGGAAAATTTTGTTGGGCAATGGTATGGGATAGAATGACAGAACCACTACAAAATTGGGGAATGATGTTTTTCAATAGTGACAGGGATAGCATCGATGGTCGTAAGGGAGAAAAGATCACCGGCCAGCATTCTGGACCGTGACGATGCGTGTGCCGCTTTTTGGGCGTGAAAGGAGAAAACTTTTCCCACATGGCGAGGACTTCCCAAAACTATGATCAGAAAGATAGGCAGTAGAAAAGTCTTCAGAGTAAAAAAATTAGTCCATTGGGGGTAGTGTGGAACATGTGTTTAAGGGGGTGTGTGAGAGCTGGTCGTTTCTGACTGAATGAGAATGAGGCAATGCAGTTATCATGTAAAAGGGCGGGGGTTGAACCGGCCCCAGGAAGAGGTCATTTGGGAAAAGTCTGGGAAAGGTCCAATAACGAGGCAGGGTCAGAAAAGGTGGGTAAAAAAGGGGCCCGGGGTGGGGGTTCGGGTTGGGTGGTTCATGGTTAGGTTTTTTTTTTTGTTTTTTTTTTTTTAAAAAAAAGAAGAAAAAAAAAAAAAGAATAAAAAGGGGGAACGTGGAGGGTTGCTCCCAGAGGAAGAAAGAGGCATAACCTCTGGCCCAAGAAGACTTCAGCACCGCAAGTAGTGGATGCTGCATGGAACTCGTCATACCCTACCCTTCATGCCAAAACCAGCAATCCAGGGTAGCAACCCACATCCACCTGGGCGGACAAAAAGAGGGCGGCCGGACTCCCCCTACAAACCCTGCTTCGGGCCCCCACCCCAGAACCGAAAGGTGGCCCAGAGATACCCCGTGCCCAAAGAACCTAAAGCCACCCCCCTTGGGGACTGGAGAGGGGTCGGGAAAATTCCCAGGCGATCCAGATTCCAGGCAAACCACCACCGCCAAGAACCTCAACAGAATGGGGTGGACCAGGTCCCTTTCCCCACCTAGAACCAGTATGCCTGTAGAGAGAATCTCACAGGGTAAAAATGTGAAGGGAATAAAGGAGGGATGAGCAGGAGGATGGAAAGGGAAAAGGGAGGATGGGGGATGGGATAGGGGGGGGGGATTGGGGGTAATTAGGCGGGCTGAGGAAGAAGACCAAGAGGTCCAACCTCTAACCGATAGCCCTTTGCGACAAGGGCCCCCAAAGGGTCCCCCCAAAACCCAGATAAAAATGTGTGCCCAGCCGAAGCTGCGGTCACTCCCACCCGGGGCACCCCGACCAGTGATCGGTTATTTCATCAAATTCTGCCCCATGCAGTGAAGAACGATAGGTTTTGAAACGTTAACAATTCGCAAAAGACAAAATTTTTTACAAAGATTATCTCTCAGTCCACAGCAAGATTCAAAATGCGCACTTTGGATCGTCTTCTTTTCCGCACAGTCAGACCCCCCGATAAATGGGAACCAGCAGAAGAAAGGTGGATCCCATCCCCCGGGGCACCAGGTTGGGGTAATTATTTCATCTAATCCTGCCACATGCATGAACTTCGAAGGAGATTTGGGAAAGCTTAAAAACGCAAACGGGCAAAAAATTCTTTCATTATATGATTTAAGATGTTATATCACAGGTAATTTTTGTCTGCATTCATAAATTTTTAACAGATCCCCTAAACGTACCGGGAATTAATTTTGTCAACCCGTCACCATCGCCTTTAAATTTATTCATGAAAATAGACTTTTTCTCCTCTATTTACAACGTCTGGTTGTCTGCTATCATTTTTGCACAGCAAAATTGTTGAGGAACTTATTTCCCTAACTGTATATACATATACTATATGAATACAGTATGGGATGGTGGGAAGGTACTGTCCTTTCCTTCATTATCCTTCCATGAGTTGTTTACATATTTTATTATGAATATCAGAATCAGCGATGCCCATGACTTATTACAGAATCAACACTTTCTAATACAGTTTACCCCATCTGATAACTATGGCATAAACCAAGTTTACATTCTTCAAACAGTTCAAAAAAACATGACACTCAGATTACTGAGTCAACCTGTTTACCAGAAGTTGCAATGATGTGGCCTGTCATAAGGCCAACAGCTACCTCATTCACATCTGTGTCAATAAATGCTACTGTTTACAGTTCCCTGTGATGTCACATGTGAGTGTCAGCCATATTTGGTCCAACGAGACGCTGTTTTCCTCTCCTCAGTTGCACCAATCATTGTTTATATAAAGCATAATCTTGATGAAAAAAAAAGATATTTCATAGAAATATGTTAACACAGCTAATCCTGCTAGGGATAGTTTGTTGTGCATCATAAGCTCATTATGCGAGTGATAGCGCAAAATAAGAAAAAATATGATTACAGAGTCACACTGTTTTTTCCGACTCAACTGTACAATGTTACTTATTTCATTGATTTATTACAGTCATTTCATTTATTACAGTTTCATCTTATGGCTAATCAACCTACTCATTGCAAAATACTCGTATAATTATTCTTAAAGAATTATCATTACCATAATATACTTTGGCTACTTTATTGATTAGGATATCATCAAATAATTTCTCTCATCTAGCTGGTGCAAACTGAGGACAGTCTGGGATTTCAGATTTTTTATCATTGGCACTGAAGTGTTTTTGTCATTGCCATCGGTTTTTTAGGACCTGTCTATGAATGCCGGGATTTCTGGACATTCCGTGACTCATATTGCCCATTTTGCATTTCAGGGATTAACATCTCCATCCATAAAAACTGCCAAGCCTGCGTTAGTGTTTTTTACACCGCCTTTAGGCCCCCTCCCTAAAAAATTGGGTAGGGGCCTCCCCCACCAAAAAAAAGCCGACACACAAGATTCAGGTACTATGTAATATAAAATATACCCCCAAACAGTCATTTCAGGGAAAAAACAATACCCCGGACACCCCCTTTATATTACAAAAAAAAGAACATTTGTAATAAACTGACTTTTTGGGAATACTAAGTAAAATCTCTTTTTTCAGATATTTATTATATATATTATATTATTAATATAAAAACATATAATTGAGTAAAAAATTAATAATTTTTGTAAAAACATAATATTTTCCATACACAAAATCATAGTACAAGATAAAAATCAGGGCAACCTGGGGGTTTGGTACCCCCGGGGAACCTCGGATGGTCGGACCAGGGAAAGCCTCGGTTTGGTGTGACCAGCCGGAAAAACCTCGGATGGTGGACCAGCGGGAAAAAGGGGGGGTGGTGTGACCGGGGGAAATGGGGTGGTCGTGACCGCCGGGCAACCTCGGGATGGTCTGACCAGCCGGGAGCCTGGGGTGGTTGACCCCCCGGCAAGCCCGGGGTGGCCCAGCCGGGCCCCCGGGGGGGTGTCCCCAGCGGGCAACCCGGGGGGCGGCCAGCCGGGCAACCTCGGTGGTGTGACCACCCGGGGCAACCCGGGGGATGGGGGCCCCCAGCCGGGGCCCAAGCCTCGGTGGTCGTGCCCACCGGGCAAGCCTGGGGGTGGTGTGACCAGCCGGGCAACCTCGGGAGGGTGGACCAGGGGAACCTCGGGATGGCGTGACCAGCCGGGAAGCCTCGGATGGTCGTGACCAGCCGGAGCAACCTCGGGATGGTCGTGACCAGCCGGAGCAAGCCTCGGATGGTCGTGACCAGCCGGGCAAGCCTCGGGATGGTCGTGACCAGCCGGGCAAGCCTCGGGATGGTCGTGACCAGCCGGAGCAAGCCTCGGGATGGTCGTGACCAGCCGGGCAAGCCTCGGGATGGTCGTGACCAGCCTGAGCAAGCCTCGGGATGGTCGTGACCAGCCGGGCAAGCCTCGGGATGGTCGTGACCAGCCGGGCAAGCCTCGGGGATGGTCGTGACCAGCGCAGGAGCAAGGGCCTCGGGATGGTCGTGACCAGCCGAGCAAGCCTCCGGGATGGTCGTGACCAGCCGGACAAGCCTCGGGATGATTGTGACCAGCGGAGCAAGCCTCGGGGATGGTTGGACCAGCGGAGCAACCTCGGGATGGTTGCGACCAGCCGGAGCAAGACTCGGGATGGTTGCGACCAGCCGGAGCAAACCTCGGGGATGGTTGGACCAGCGGACAAGCCTCGGGGTGGTTGTGACCACCGGAGCAACCTCGGGGATGGTTGCGACCAGCCGGAGCAAGCCTCGGGATGGTGTGACCGCGGCACCCGGGGGGTGGTGGACCGCCGGGCAACCCCGGGGTGGTGTGAAAGGGGTCATTTCCCCCGAACGCCAAAAG
>WNWK01046222.1:0-14398 GCA_009830355.1 Cherax destructor | reverse complement strand
CCTGTCTGTTTGCCTTAAATCTTTTTATCAACAGGTCTCTGAATTTCATATTTTCTAATATCTCAGTAGTCATCCAGGGTTCAGTTCTTCGTTTAATCCTAACCTCTTTAACTGTTGCAATATTATCAAGGATGGCAGTGAACATTGTTTTGAATTTTTCCCAGGCATCATATACGTCCGTGCAACTTGTTATCACTGACCAGTCACAATTGTGTAGCATATTTACCAGTGTTTCTTTACTGTAGTTTCTAGTTGACCTAATTTTTATTGTCCTGTGTAGGCCTATCCGTTCCCTAGTGATTTTCCAGGTACAGTAAATGATGAAATGATCACTAAGGCCTGTGGTAATGACCCCTGACTGACTAATGTTCTCAGAGCGGTTACAAAGTTTGTGGTCAATTAGGGTGGCTGAGAACTGTGTGATCCAGATTGGTGTATTAATTAGTTGAGTGTAACTATTTAAATCCAGAATTTGCTTATATCTTTTACATAGCCCGTTATTTTGCTGTTGAAAACAGATATTGAAGTCTCCTAGTATTACTGTCTCGTCATTACCTGGAGTTTACCTGGAGAGAATTCCAGGGGTCAACGCCCCCGCGGCCCGGTCCGTGACCAGCCCTCATGTTGGACCAGAGCCTGATCAACCAGGCTGTTACTGCTGGCCGCACACAGTCCAACGTACGAACCACAGCCTGGCTGGTCAGTTACCGACTTTAGGTGCCTGTCCAGTGCCTGCTTGAAGACACCCAGGGGTTTGTTGGTAATCCCCCTGATGTATGCTGGGAGGCAGTTGAACAATCTTTGGCCCCTGACACTTATTGTGTTGTCCCTCAACGTGCTAGTGTCACCCCTGCTCTTCATTGGGGGGATGTTACATCGCCTGCCGAGTCTTTTGCTTTCGTAGGGAGTGATTTTCGTGTGCAAGTTTGGTACTAATCCCTCGAGAATTTTCCATGTGTGTATATAATAATGTATCTCTCCCGCCTGCGTTCTAGAGAGTACAGGTTAAGGAACTTCAAGCATTCCCAGTAATTGAGGTGGTTTATCACAGTTATGCGTGCCGTGAAGGTTCTCTGCACATTTTCAAGGTCATCAATTTCACCCGCCTTGAAAGGTGCAGTTAGTGAGCAGCAATATTCCAGGCTAGATAGAGCAAGCGATCTGTAAAGTGTCAACATGGGTTTGGCATCCCTGGTTTTGAAGGTTCTCACTATCCATCCAGTCATTTTTCTAGTAGATGCAGTTGCTATGGTGTTATGGTCCTTGAAGGTGAGATCCTCTGACATGATCACTCCCAGGTCTTTGACATTAGCTTTTCGCTCTATTGTGTTGTTGGAATCTGTTTTATACAAGAGTCTTCACGCTGCCGCCGTTGAGAGAGGTCGTCGTCTGCGCTCCTGCTCTGAACACTGATTCCCAAGCTGTTTTTGGGTTAACCTGTGTAATTCTTGATCAGAGCTGAGAGGAAAACTTGCTTGCTGTCATTTCGAGCACCATCCCTTCAAGAGCACCATCCCTTCAAGAGGGTAAGGCGGTGATAAGCTTGCTTGTTCCCCCCTCTCCTCCCTTCCCCCCACCCTCCCCCATCCTCACCCCACCTGAACATTTACACTGGCACATACACACACACTATTTAAACTGCTATCCTTCTGACTTTCCTGTCTTCTTCTTTTTCGGCAACTTCGTCTTTGTTGAGTTAACACAAGACATTTTGACCATCCAGTAGCCCGTGTGGTTTTTTAAAATCTGGCCGATCTTTGTCTTGGGCCCTGTCCCCCTCACTGCTCGAGGGTAGGCTGTCCCCCTCACTGCTCGAGGGTAGGCTGTCCCCCTCACTGCTCGAGGGTAGGCTGTCCCCCTCACTGCTCGAGGGTAGGCTGTCCCCCTCACTGCTCGAGGGTAGGCTGTCCCCCTCACTGCTCGAGGGTAGGCTGTCCCCCTCACTGTTCGAGGGTAGGCTGTCCCCTTCACTGCTCGAGGGTAGGCTGTCCCCCTCACTGTTCGAGGGTAGGCTGTCCCCTTCACTGCTCGAGGGTAGGCTGTCCCCCTCACTGCTCAAGGGTAGGCTGTCCCCTCACTTTTCGAGGGTAGGCTGTCCCCCTCACTGCTCGAGGGTAGGCTGTCCCCCCTCACTGTGTGTTGTGGGGGTTCTTTGCATAGATTTGGTAATATAATTAAAGATGAGCTTGGTTGTTGGTAGCGTTTAATGAAGCATTAGATATATGGGAGCTGAGAGCCTATGCCTATGTCCGCCTGCTATGCCTATCCGAGTGGAACTGACTGCTGACCCACACGGCAGTGGGGCGTTCAAAAGGCAGGCCTATGATTGGCTAATGCCAGATCACATGGACAGAGGTTGGTGATCACGTGAACAGCAATGGCTTAGCCATTAGAAATACGAAACGTACAGCTCGAGCATGCTACGTATGGCGTCTCGACATACAACTATACAAACTAAGGACAACAGGCAACAACTCTCAGCTGATTCTATACAATGTCAAAGTACACAACATTTGAACATTATACTTCACATGGATATTATCGTGACGCAACAATCTACATTACTATATGATGCATCATGATACACAGCAATTAATTAAATGAGCTCATTTCTAGAAAATCATGATAAAAAGAGATTAAAAAAAAATTTGTTTGATCGAACTGTCTTCATGTGATCTACGAATTCTGAGGAAAAATATTTACAAGAAGGTAGTGATTAACAGACAAAGTAGATCTGGTGCACTCAAATCTATACTCTTAATTCTCAGAACTCGGAGAGAACGTGAACACATAGAAAGAAAATTTTGAATGATACTAAGTAGATATTATAACACACAGTTAAACGCTTACTACATATTTATCTATACAGGTTATTTACATTTAACCCCAACTCTGCTAGGGTGAGATTGATATAGGCTGTATGATTATCATCTCTGGGTGGATCAAACTGTTACAATAGGTAACTCAACTTCTAATTGAGGAGGATCTACACTGGTATCCACAAATGATACTTGAGGATTTCTCAACACTTGTCGTGTACGTAGGGAATAACGACATTCAGGTTGATCTGACTGATCATTAGAGGTAGAGGGAACAGCAACAGGAGAATTATCAGATTCTGTCTCACTTATCTGATTGTCAGGGGTGTCAGGGACTTGGTCATCATCATCGCATACTAACTTCATATGATCTAAATGCGATTCTTTAAACTGACCCGTACTAATTTCTCTAACTTTATACTTGTTGCCATTAATATGTTCGACTACTCTATAAGGACCAACAAACTTTTGATCAAGTTTTGGCATTGCTGAAGTTTTGTTAAAGTTGAACAACATGACTCTGGACCCTACTTGAACTTTAGTCGGTTTGGCTCTAGTATTAGTTACTCTAGTAAATTCTGCTGTTGACTTAAGAAGTGTTTCACGAATTCGTCAGAAAACACTTTGAGCTTGACTGGTACGAACTGCTATGAAATCATCTGGATTGTACGTCGGTTTTGGATTAGAATATAACAGCTCATAAGGCAAATGCTTATCAACACCATACAGTGCATAATGAGGGGTATCACCTATAGAAGCGTTAAAAGCAGAATTTATGGCACATTGAACATCAGGAATGACTTCATCCCAGGTTACACTATTGGGATTGATGGTAGCTCTTAAGACGTCAAGGACTTTCTTATTCGTTCTTTCTGCTAACCCATTACTGGCAGGATGGTGTGGAACAATGGTTGATTTTGTAATCTTGTATAGTGTACACAAGTTTTCTAGGATCTCATTACAAATTACTCATTCGTTATGAGACTTGTGGTTGCTGCAGTTAAATGTTCCTTGAATGCTTTGCTACGTTGGCAGTCTTATCTGGGATAGGTACTAGCTCACATATCTGTGAATGATCGAATCACAGATGTTTGTTTCACTAGAACGTTGGAAGTTGGTCAACAGATCTAGTGCAACTCTTTCCCACGGCTCACTAGTAGTAGGAAAGATTTGGATTGCATTAGGACCAGTAACATTAACTTTATGTTTCATACAGACACTACATTTCTTAACATACTCAGTAATATCAGTGGACATACGAGGCCAAAAGTATTTCAATCTGGCTTGTTTCACAGAACGATCCATACCAAGATGTGCAACATCCGGTACATCGTGAACTAGCTGCAAGGCTACTTTCACTAGTGACTGTGGAATTACTAACTGGTATACTCTTCTACTAGGATTACCCAGCTCGGTAGTGCGATACAGTAATTCTTGGTTTATAACAAAGTCACTGATGGGTGCTGGTGGCTTCACAGAGAGAATAAGGTCTTCCTGAAGCAGGAATCGAATCACACCAGACCACATGGGTCTGTTCTTTGAGCAGTCTTTACATCCTCAGCACTAAATGGAGGATCAGCAGTTACTACACTGACATGATGCGATAAAGCATCAGCCACTACATTGGATTTGCCAGGCAAATGTTCAAAGGTGGGGTTGAACTCTTGGATGGTCAAGGACCATCTGGCAAGTCTTCCAGTGGGTTGTCTATTCTGGAATAAGGGTATCAATGGGGCATGATCTGTTAAGACGTGAACAGGGTACTGGTAAATGATGTCTCGGAAATGCTTTAAAGACCATACTATAGCTAAAGCTTCTTGCTCAGTAACTGTATAATTACGTTCAGCTTTAGTAAGAACTCGGATAGCAAATGCAACTGCGTTGTATTTGCCACCGATCTTTTGTGCAAGGACTGCACCAATGCCTATTGAACTAGCATCAGTGGTCAAGTAGAAAGGCTGTGAAAAATCTGGAAACTTCAAAATAGGGGCAGATGTTAGCCTTTCTTTGAGAGTTTGGAATGCTCTTTCTTGACGGAAGGTCCAAACAAATGGAGCATCTTATTTAAGCAACTCAGTTAGAGGAGCTGCTATTGAAGAAAATTTGATACTGCAGTTACTTTACTCTGGTCAGTCGTAACCCCTCTAGGAGTGACTACGTGACCAAGAAACTTGATTTCTGATCTGAAAAATTGACATTTGGACAGTTTGATCTTTAAATTGGCTTCTTCAAGCTTACCAAGTACTACATCAAGTATTTTTAAGTGCGTATCTATGTCTTGTGACATGACAATCACATCATCTAAGTACACCATGAGTGTATTACCTATGAGACCTCTAAAGATATTGGTCATGAGCCTCGAGAATGTGAAGGAGATGATCTTAACCCGAAGGCCATATGACGGAATTCAAAATGACCTTGTGGAGTGGAGAATGCAGTGAGTTCTTGGCAGTCCTCGTGAAGAGGGACTTCCCAAAATCCTTGTAACAAGTCTAGGGTCGAGAAAACTTTGTTATCTCCGATGTTACGTAATAGATCACCAAGTACAGGAAGTGGGAAATGATCTGGAATCGTCTTCGCATTTAACTTCCTAAAGTCAATCACTGGGTGCCAAGTACTGTCCTTCTTAGGTACTAAGATCAGGGGCGCATTCCAAGGTGAATTGCTAGGTGCGATAACATCATCTTCAAGCATCTGGTTAATTAATTTCTCTGCGACAGCCACTTGTGAATGCGGCAACCTGTACGCAGGTATATAAATGGGTCTAGTACCAGGTTCGAGTGGAATACGATGGGACAATAAGTTCATTATACCCATCTTCTCACCTGGTAAGGCAATGGCTTTGCGACGTTTGTTCAACAGGTTCAACAAACGTGTGATTTCATCTGGGAAATCAGTAGGAGCTAAGTCTTTCTCCTCTACTGGTGAAATGGACTGATCCGGTGAAGTGGCTGGATCCTCCCCGGTTGCAATAGCACTGACCCACTGGTCAGGTGACAACTCATCCTCAACCCGAACAGGGTAAGGGTAGTGAACAAGGTCAACAATATTGGTATTTGCTCGGAGCCGAACACTGTGACCGGAAGTATTGGCAAGGAAGAAATGGATCTTCCGATCTCTTACAACATGTAAGGATGGCTCGACAAACAAACCCTTCACTTTACAGGAGTCACTGTCAACTAAGACGTTATCAGCATCTGGAACTTGAGGGACAACAACAGTCACTCTAGTTAGGGCACTAGCTGCTACAGAGACGTCTTTCTGTAGGCGGCAAGTGACATCAACAAGAGATGGCATTACTAGGTTCAAAGAAGTGTTTTCTGACAAGGCGTCCCCTGCGGAGAAACTATTTGAACTCATGGCCATTGCAGAGATAGGCTCAGCGCTCAAGGTATTCTGAGGTTCTTCGGACACCTGAGGCAACTGGACGCTAGCTTGCATGACTGAAGGTGAAACATAGACAGCGACAGGATCATCAGTGCCAGACCACTTGGGTACGCTACTACCTGGAGAGAATTCCAGGGGTCAACGCCCCCGCGGCCCGGTCCGTGACCAGGCCTCCTGTTGGACCAGAGCCTGATCAACCAGGCTGTTACTGATGGCCGCACGCAGTCCAACGTACGAACCACAGCCCGGCTGGTCAGGTACCGACTTTGGGTGCCTGTCTAGTGCCTGCTTGAAGACAGCCAGGGGTTTGTTGGTAATCCCCCTGATGTATGCTGGGAGGCAGTTGAACAATCTTGGGCCCCTGACACTTATTGTGTTGTCCCTCAACGTGCTAGTGGCACCCCTGCTCTTCATTGGGGGGATGTTACATCGCCTGCCGAGTCTTTTGCTTTCGTACGGAGTGATTTTGTGTGCAAGTTTGGTACAAAGCCCTCGAGAATTTTCCATGTGTATATAATAATGTATCTCTCCCGCCTGCATTCTAGAGAGTACAGGTTTAGGAACTTCAAGCGTTCCCAGTAGTTGAGGTGGTTTATCGCACTTATGCGTGCGGTGAAGGTTCTCTGCACATTTTCAAGGTCAGCAATTTCACCCGCCTTGAAAGGTAGTGTGCAGCAATATTCCAGCCTAGATAGAACACGCGATCTGTAAAGTGTCAACATGGGCTTGGCATCCCTGGTTTTCAAGGTTCTCATTATCCATCCTGTCATTTTTCGAGCAGATGCAATTGCTACTTTGTTATGGTCCTTGAAGGTGAGATCCTCTGACATGATCACTCCCAGGTCTTTGACATTAGTTTTTCGCTCTATTGTGTGGTTGGAATTAGTTTTGTACTCCGATGAGATTTTAATGTCTTCACGTTTTCCGTATTTGAGTAATTGAAATTTCTCATCATTGAACTTCATATTGTTTTCTGCAGCCCATTTAAAGATTTGGTTTATGTCTGCTTGGGGTCTAGCCGTGTCTTCACCGGTGGACACTGTCATACAGATTCGGGTGTCATCTGCAAAGGAAGACACAGCACTGTGGCTTATATCCCTGTCAATATCTGATAAGAGGATGAGGAATAGGATGGGAGCAAGTACTGTGCCTTGTGGAACAGAGCTTTTCACAGTAGCTGCCTCAGACTTTACTCTGTTGACTACTACTCTTTGTGTTCTACATGTTAGGAAATTATAGATCCATCTACCAACTTTTCCTGTTATTCCTTTATCACGCATTTTGTGTGCTATTACACCATGGTCACACTTGTCAAAGGCTTTTGCAAAATCTGTGTATATAACATCTGCATTCTGTTTATCTTCTAGAGCATCCAGGACCTTGTCGTAGTGGTCCAGTAGTTGGGACAGACAGGAGCAACCTGCTCTAAACCCATACTGTCCTGGGTTGTGCAATTGATGGGTATCAAGATGGGTGGCGATCTTGCTTCTTAGAACCCTTTCAAAGATTTTTATGATATGGGACGTTAGCGCAATTGGTCTGTAGTTCTTTGCTATTGCTTTACTGCCCCTTTGTGGAGCGGGCTATGTCTGTTGTTTTTAGTAGCTGCGGACGATCCCAGTGTCCATGCTCCTCTCCATAAGATGTTAAAGCATGTGATAGGGGCTTCTTGCAGTTCTTGATGAACACGGAGTTCCATGAGTCTGGGCCTGGAGCAGAGTGCAAGGGCATGTCATTTATTGCCTTTTCGAAGTCATTTGGCGTCGTGGTGATGTCAGAAAGACAAGCGTCTGTCAAATTTTGTTACACTCTCATAAAAAATTCATTTAGGTTTTCGATTGTCAGTCTGGTTAGTGGCTCGCTAAAAACTGAGTGTAGGACCCATCCCGTTTAAGTAGGGGCCCAATACTGGTTGTTGTTCTCGATTTTTATTTTGCATAGGAAAAGAAATACTTTGGGTTTCTTTCAATTTCATTTATGGCTTTTTGTTCTTCCCGTGTCTCTTGGTTCCTGTAAGAGTCCTTTAGTTTTAATTCAATGTTTGCTATTTCTCTGACTAGTGTCTCCCTACGTATTTCAGATATATTGGCCTCTTGTAGCCGCTCCGTTATTCTTTGCCTTCGCCTGTATAGGAGCGCCTTCTCTTTCTAGTTTGCATCTTCTCCTCCTTTTCCTTAAGGAATTTGCCTTGAGCAAACCTTGAGTACCACAGAGTTAATTTGTTCTAGACATAGGTTGGGATCCGTGATGCTTAGGCAATCTTCCCAGTTTATATCATTTAGGACTTGGTTTACTTGGTCCCACCTTATGTTTTGTTATTGAAGTTGAATTTGGAGAAAGCTCCTCGCGGCTGATCACATTTTGTTGATCTGGGGCTTCCCGCATGCATGTCTGGACCTCTATTATGTTGTGATCTGAGTATATTGTTTTTGATATGATGACATTTCGTATCAGATCATCATTGTTGGTGAAGATGAGGTCCAGCGTATTCAATTTTGTGGCTTACTATTTGCTGGTTTAAGGTAATTTGTGCAGATTTAAGTTCATGCATGTGGAATTCATCGAGCTGCCTGGTGTTATTCTGCTCAACATTGTGAATGTTCCTCCATTTATCCTGATTGAAATCCCAGAGAGATGCTGTTCCTGGAATTGTTGGGACGTTGCATCCGGGGGCTTGTAGACAACCACGATGACTAGGTTTTGATTCTCGACCTTTATTGCTAGTACTTCAACTACATCATTTGAGGCATTTAGTAGTTCTGAACATATAAGTGACTCTGTGATATACAGGCTAACCCCCTTTTTGCCTGTTCACTCTGTCACACCTGTATAGGTTGTAGCCCGGGATCCATATTTCATTGTCCCAGTGATCTCTTATGTGGGTCTCTGTGAAAGCCGCAAACATAGCGTTTGACTCTGTAAGCAGTCCACGAATAAAAGGTACCTTGTTGTTTGTTGCTGGCTTTAGACCCTGTATATTAGCAAAGATGAATGTAGTTGGATTGGTGGTATTGGTGGTATGGGGGGGGGTCTTTTTTTCTTGGCTCTAATATCTGTTGTAATGGAGTGGAGGCCACTGACTGTGATTCCACTCCAGAAATGCTTTCAGTTGGTGTACAATTTCTGTCATTTCCTGCCAGCTTTCTTTCCTTCCTGGCACTAAAAAAAACTCTCTCTCCGGAGTGGCTGTGGCTACCCAGATTTTGCCATGGTCTGGATGGTCTGTGTCGCCTCGTTCCCTTTAGGTGGTATGCCTGGCAATATAAGTTATAGCACTGTCTTTCCTGAATTGATGTGTGGCACATTTCAGGGTGGAAAAACTTACAGGACGGGAGGTTGCATTTTCCTGTTTTCATGTGGGCACGGCATTTTCTGGGGTGATCATAATTGCATGACCCATCTGATTTCCCAGATTTTCCAAGATACCAAGTGCATAATATTCACATAGGCCTGGTTTCCGTTTGCCCTGTTTTTTTGTGACTGTTTTCCCCATTGGTGGGGGTGTTCCTGTCTCGTGTCTGTCTTCGTTACTAGTGCTAACAATGGAGCCTTCAACTTTTTCTGGTAATTTATCTTCAGTATTTCCCTGGGCATCCCCTTGTTTACTATCTACCGTGGTATTGCTAGTTTGTACCACTGTTTTGTGTGTGTCCTTGTCTACACCTGTTTTCCCCTCATTTATTTCATTAGAGCTACTGTCCCTCTTCAGGTCACCATCATTTATTTCTCCATTCTTAAATATACTGGATATCATTTCAACATCTGTACCAGGGGCGGTCGCATCATCTGGCCCTGATTTTTTACTTTCCCAACTGTTATAGAAAGCTGTCATGTTTTTTATGAAGTCCGATTTGGTGTTGTCATCTTTTGGAAAAAGTATTGACCTGGAAGGACTTAATACAGACTTCATACTCTTCGGCTATATGGCAGATCTCGGAACCAAGTTGGTAACACCAAAATGGTACAACTAGGTCATCTATTTGCGCATGCCATCGGTAAGGATCAAGCACAATACGTAGATCTCGCATGGAAGCAAATCCCAGTAGGAGATCACCAGGGAAACTAATCTGGTCAACAACAAGAAAGGAAGCTGTAAAATCTCTACCCTGGATAGTGAAGGTAAGAGAAGTCTGACCTCGAACATGCAGACTAGAACAGGCCACACCACTAAGGGATGACACATGAGTTGGTTCTACGAAATTGACACATTGTATCTTCTTATCTTTGAATAGACTAGACCTTATAATGTTGACTTGTGCTCCCGAGTCCATGAACACATGGACAGGCGCATTAAGAACAGATGCTTGTACAAGGGGACATATTTTTGCACTGGAATTGATATGCAAGCACGAAGGAAGGTTTTCATCAGAGATATTTTCTTCAGGGAATGTTTCATCAACGTTTTCATCAGAGAAGGTATGTTCTACATCATCCCCGAAAACATCTTCGTCAAAGAAGCAACATCATCAACGAGACATTCTTCTTCAAGACTGCTTAAAGCATTGAAGGAATTAGTGACTGGGATGGAGTACTCATTCTCACCTACTGTCACAACTGGTCGGTTTGACAGGGGTGCTCGTATTCCCCCGAATTGGGAAAAGGAGCTTGGGTCTGGTTATTGGCTGTGGAACCACGACCTCTGGTTCCTCTCCTGGATCTGCAGCTTGAACGACCGCGGAAAGATCGTGCCCTGAGGTTATATAGAGCATTGCACGCAGATGTCTCATGGCCATGAATTCTATGATACTCACAGTATGGCAAGTCTTTTTGGTAGTCGTCAGTACGGCGTTTCTTAGTGGTACTGTCAGGACAATTAACTGCGATATGTCCACGGTAACCGCAGTTATAACAAATTCGCTGGCTATGAGAACTAAACTTACTATAGACACTACGAGATTTATACTGGCTTGGGGCACTAGCCTTGGCTGATTTTGGTTCCGGTTTATTCTGCTCGGGTGCTGTGTGACAAACGAGGGGCTGTGCTGCGTGAGGTAGAGTTACATAGTTAGCCTGGACACATGGAAAAGTTCCTCGGGGACACAATGAACGAGCATGACCAAAAACTTTAAGTAGCTTCATCTCCACATTCGGAGGATTTGCATCATAAGCACATATAGCAGTACGTGGCAACATCTCTTTGACTACTCCAAAGGCAGCTATTTTAGCAAATATATGTGCATACTCTTTAGCTGGTTCAGGTGCAAAGGTTGAGGACTTAACGGCAGTGACAAAGGACATGAAAAGAGTATCTAATCGAGATGCAAAGGAACTCAAGGGCTCACCAGGCATTATTGTCGCATTAACTAATTCACGGAGAACTTTATAAGAGTCAGTTGGTGCTTGTGGCACTAGAAAAGAACGAATCGTTTCTTCATACTCTGACCACGTAGTAAGGTCTTTGAAATCCTGCATTGCAAGGAGGTCAACAACGTGGCTTGCAGCAGGAGACCGATGTAACGCTTCAGTCGCAAGACGGATAAGAGATTCCTCAGAAGAAGGACCTTTTGAGAGAGCAGATGCCCGTGAACGTGAACGTACGGAAGCAAACCATGCATCGAGGTGTTTTTCATGGCCATTGAACAGAGGTAAAGCATCAGGATCACGAAGGAAACTATAATGATTCTTTGGCTGAGTTGCTGTAGCAGTCGGTAATTGACTATCATGAATTTCAGCAGGAATTGTTTGAACACTAAGGAACTGAATCCCGTCATTAGCTACACTACTGTGAGGTAAGTGAGACATACTTGCAATGAAAATTACACAAAAACTAATGCAGGTAAAATGAGAATGGAAAAATATTCACATTACACAGTAGTTAAAATTGGAAATTAAACAAATTCATTGAATTAGGTGCAAAAAGGATTAAAACATAAACATCTAATGTACACTGCATAAGAAGTGACAGCTCACTCACTGAATTTTACTTTAGAAAATGAAGGGAATTTCTATAAAAAGTGCAATGAAAGGGCTTGCGGAAGGTGAACTTGATGTAGACTTATCGTCTACCTTTGCTGGTGGAAGGAAGTGGAAACTTTATTCAGTCACTCAAGTTCCACAGGGTAAGTGAGCCGTTTGGAGCCTTAACCTACCACGGATCGGCCCTCGGAGTTCATGAACCCACACACCCAACAAAAACATAGACATTCAAGTTGACGAAGGTAACAATTGTGTACATTTTAATTGATAGATTTATTCTCCTAGGAACACCTAGGCACGTTTGTACAGTTAGAAACTAATAGTAGGATTATTGAGACAACATTAGATATTAATAATGTAGTTCTAGCACCTTAATATAGGTAGATATAAGCCCCAAATAGACGAACCTTGGAATAGGTTAGCTAACGAGAACTGGCAGCCCACACTTGAATCTAAGCAGTGTGGGACTCACGACGCATGACCTGCGTTCTTACCAGACTGGACTTCAAGGAGTGAACAAGCGCTGAGAACAGGGCAGCATCCCCACGTGACTTCCATTTGTCCTGAGGCCCCGGAGGAGAGATCCCGAAGTACCGTGGATATCTCTCTCCATCCAGACCTATTGCAGTAAGACTAGACTTTCTTTTTCTCAGTATCTGGCCAGTTTTCTGGGGGAAACGTTAGTGAGTTATCTGTGGGTCTTAAGTGGACGGACACTTTGTATTGGTATGTACCAGCGTCGTCTCTTAAGTTCAAGTCTGGAAGCTAGTGTCTCTTACTGTTTAGATATTGCTTGGAGGATATACCCTAGAGCTGGGGATTCTTAGTTAATACAAGACACTAATACCACTCAATTTGCAGATTAAGAATCTTCCCTGCACATGGTGTTTGGAGAGGGTTTATAGCTTAGGAAGATCTAGGATCCACAATTTCTCTCCATCAAGTAAGTTAAACCCTTTCAGTATCGTGTAAGCAGTGTGGAATTCCTTTTACTGCAGTTAGCTAGAAATTTGTCTGAGAGAAGTGTCTCAGAGTGTCGGTGTCAACAGTGCTTGCTCGAAGTGCAGCTTACAAGGAGGCAGTCCCAAAACAAGTTTCTACAGCACACAGGAAAATGAAATATGCAACTAGGAACACTGGGGCATAAACATTGAAATAATATTTAACACAGCACAGAAATAATAAGCAACAAATTATATACTGCACTGAGAAACTGGAAAAAAAAAGTATTATACTGCACACAAAGACAAAAAAATTGATACACAAAGTACTTACTGCATGTGTACGAATTTACATAAAAGAACATAGATATAAAATGAGACACGGAACACATGAAAAGCTGTAAGAGATAATGTAAATGAATTTGCAAGAACACAGAAAACACAAGTCTTTAAATGTCACTAAGAAAATTCACTGCTTAAATGTCTCACACACACGAATGTCTATAACAGAATAGTGTCTCTCATGATGAATGAACGGCGAATGTAGGTAGAGGGAGAATATTTTCCTGGATGCTGGCTGTGATGACTGCTGATGATCTTGGAGAAATGCGCTTACACGAGGAACTCACACAGCAAGCTTTTACGTTTGCGCTCTGGGATGAAGGAAGACACTCTCGACTTGCTATGTGAGCCGGAAACAATGCTGCTGGTACCCAAGGTAGGGTAGAAAATACCACAAAATATTGACTGGTAAAGGTTGTGATGAGGAGGTGGTTTGTTTACACTCCAGAGTGAGCGGCAAGCATGTGATGACGTCACGCTGCTCGACTCCCTAGGACACCCGCGCTGAGACGCTGAGATGACATCACGGCGTTTGACCAGTACACTAATTCTCACGGCCTTGGAACCCTCTAACCCAGGTGGCTTTTTGTACAATAAGCCACAGGAATGGGAATATCACTCTGACAAGCGTCCAACTTGTAGCACAGAGCGATTGGAGACAATACTTCAAGGAACTGGCTTTGCTGAAGAAACGACTGGCTTACTTGTATGTCTGGCTTTCTGGAAGAGGCTGGCTTAGCTCTCTGGACTGGAGGACCTGAATGCTGTTACTTGCACACAGCAGTGAAGAATTGGATGGATGGCAGGAGACATTGGATGACTGTAGGCTGGCTTAGGCTCTTTCCCATAAACTGGCTTAATTGGTGGCTTAATTGCAAAACCCAGATCAACTCTTCAGAGGTTTACTTGCAATTAGAAGCCAGAAGACTGGAGACACTGCTTCAGAAGAGTCTTGGATGATGTCACCGGATGAGGGCAAGTGAGGTAACGGTT